>JANZLY010000003.1:6590882-6601131 GCA_026770305.1 Erythroxylum gonoclados | reverse complement strand
AAAAAAGATACACAAGATGTACATTGTTAATACAAAGAGTTACCAAGTGAACAATTAACCCCATAATTTTAGAACACAGAATCTCCAACATATAAATCCTTAATGTCACAATCTTAATATAGTTCCAGATGTTGAAACATAAAACAATTGCAATCTACACTCCACTCAAATCCTGACTGACCCAACTTTTTGCTCAATCAAAATCAAATCAGAAAAAGGAATGAACAATATAAGGTAACATAAAACAATTGCAATCTACACTCCACTCAACTCCTGACTGACCCAACTTTTTGCTCAATCAAAATCAAATCAGAAAAAGGAATGAACAATATAAGGTAAACTCAATTGCATTTAGACATTGTTCTAGTACATAATACCATTTCCAGGTAGGGCTTTAAACATACAACTATTGCCTAAATTGCCTTCATTATTTAGGCTAACAAACAAAAGCGAAACTAGTAAACAAAAGCTTAAACAAGCTACAAATTTCCAACATTTTGTTGAATGTGTTTCATTACTACTCCTCATGGCATGTAACTCATTCTTTAATTTCAAATTTTCTGTAATAATTTCAGCTTCCAAAACATCTGCAACATTTTCTCTTAACTGCCACTTCAGCCTTTAATAGACTAGTTTAATGGTATAACATCTTCTCTATGTTTTTCAGCCTTAAAATAATATTTCTTATTCTTGGAGAAAATCTTTGATCATGTCATTCATTAAATCCACAAACATTTTCACTCTACCATGAAACAAAAAAGGGCAATTCATGAATGAAAAATATGAACATATTTATATAAAACAACATCAAAATATACAAAATTACTGGAAATAGTCGACAGCCATAAAACCTTCTTTGTGGATTTTTATCAGTCCAGGAAGTCCATCTAGGTGCTTTCATGTTACATTAACAATATTTAGCCTCTCCGTCATAGTCCCATTCGATTGGGTAAGTTGAAGAAATCAACTTGTATGACTTTGAATCAATGTTAGAACACTTTCCTCTACTGTCAAAGATGAAAATTTCAAAAATTTCTAGTAAACTCTTCATTACAACCAAGAAAACAATAAACTGAATCCTTTAATCGACCTCATTACCTTGAAGAATTACTAATTGAGCTCATTATCAAGTATTCCCAGTTGATGTCTTCAAAAATGTAGTACAAATTGTAGAAGGAAAAAGAGCTTTCGGGGAAGAAGAATGGTGAAATGAGAGAGAAGGATTTTAGTAAAATGAGAACAGTGAACAGTGTAAACCCTTCAATCACCTAAATTCCCAAATCCACGGCTAATGTTTGAGACAAAGTCAAAATGGTGAAATGCAAACCCTGAAGTCAAAGTGAGAAATTGAAGCACAACACATGATGCGTAACATATTCATATGGTTTTATTATGAAGGTTAAAGGAATCAAAGGATAAAAACTAGAAGGGAGCATGAGTTATTACCAACTTGGGGCTTCAATAAATATAACTACATCACTACCTTCCACTACCTATTCAAAATCTAATCATGAACTAAGTTACTACTCATTATCCACATAAGTAGCACTAATACACTCTCCAAACCAATAAACTCATAAAATCAACAACCAAAAACTATACAACAACAAAACATGAATTTTAAGACAAAAACAACAAAGTTTAAAGCTTTTTAACATCTACAGTTCAACCAAATAATCATTTACAACTATGAACTACCCCTCGTGTGTATGTACATATACTTCCAACTCCACAAGAGAGATTAAACGTGAATGTATCTGGCGATTGCTCGAGAGAACATTTACGCCGATAGACTGACAAGTGGATCGGTGAGAGGGATTAGAGTGATGGGCAGTGATGATGCGTAAGGGAGGGCAAATTGGCAATAAGGATTGGAGTGATCGGCATGATGCGTGAAAGAGACAAGACGCCAGATTAGACAACCCTATTGCTAAGTTTACGAGAGATACAAGACGAAATTTTGGGGATTAAAAGTTAATTTAAGGTTTGTAGTAAAAATTTAAATGATTTTCTTTATTTTTTTTCTTAAAATCAACGTAAGTCACATGTGTTTTTACTGTGACATTTAAGGACCAACTAGCCGTTATGTATGACACTTCTAATTTTCATCTAAAATAATTTAATATTGAGCAGACTTGAGAAAATATATACTTGTATTGAGCAGCTTAAAAAGCTTGATCCTAAATTGATCAAACCCAAATAAGTTGGGCCCTAATCTAAGCATTTAGCCAAAATTTGGCCATTTTATGTTTATTTCCCCCTTTTTATGGAAGACTTAATAAGGAGCTGAAACTTAATCTTGCATACCATTTCAAAAAAGTTTATTCATACACTTCTAAGCATTAAATACTTCAAATTGAATTCGTTTTTTTTTTAACTTTTAAGAAAGCATTTGGAAACAATATGGTTTTCAGTGGGTAGTCCTTTTTCTAGTGCAAGACAAATAAAAGAGCGTTGGCAAAGACTGCTGCCTCGAACATAAGACATGTATGATTTAGTTAATTTTCCATGTGAATGACTTTAGTCTATACAGAAGTTTACACTGTTGCCAAAAACTAAAATCTCGCCCCAAAATCAGCATTCTCCAAGGCAACACAAAATAACCCAAGAGAGGTCAAAAGGGAAATGAGAGACGAAAAACAAAAAAGATCATACCCTGCAGATTGCGTTGTACAATTGTTAAACCTATACATCTAAGAAATGGCGATATACAGAAAGAAATACAAAACTTTGCTACCTAATCATCTACTCGTTGAATTTCACCCATCATGATGCGATTGCTAGTGACCTTAAAACCAAGCAGTGCAGGATTAATTTGCCTCCCTTTCTTCCCTTTCTTTTTACCACTTTTGGCGCCTTGTCCGCCCTCTGATGACTCTGAAATTCCCCCTGAATGGACCTCAGATGCTGTAGTCTTCCTGGTATTACTTTTCAGCATGTCGATGAACGAGGGCTCCGATACATCAGCATCACTACAAGATGAAGTATATCGGAAACCCAAGTCTCTTTTGCTGTCATTGGTTTGGTTTGCCGGGTTTCCACCTGAACATTTTACAAATGCATATTGTTACTTTTTCTAAATGGTATCATGCACACACCCACATAATCCAAGACACAATCTCTAAGCAATCAGCATCTCTAATATAGCCATGCCAACTGCTGAGACCACATATGTCATGAGCCACAAGATCAATACAAAAAGGAGGACAACTAAATATTACCGTCATCACTGTTCAAAGAACTTTTCCCCCTTGTTGCTGTATCAGAGACTAGCTCAGCTAACCCTTCCTGGGATGTTAAGGCATGAGATACAGGTTGACGCCTCAGTAAAATACTGTCTTGGACTTTTGATGGCACAGGCACCCTGTTGTATAAGTAAAGAAAGATATAAAATCCATAATGACATGAAAAATCAGTTTCAAACTTCAAGAAAGGCCAGTAAGGTAACCATACTATCTTTCACAATATATAGAAGCTTGAAGAAAAAACACATATTCTCATGAAACATATAGGACGAACATAAATTTATGACATGGAAGACTTTACAAGAAAGTACAGCAGCGAATGTCCATGCAGAATGCTTTGATATATTAGTTAACAATTTTATAGCAAGTGTAAATTTAACATCTATATATTCTGCCCAAGAAGCAAAGATGCACACCAATAAAATGCATCTTTAAGAATAATCACAAACTTGTTACCAACCCCCTAAGTATAGCACGACTGGAAGTCAGATTATCATTATAATCACAGACAACTCCATGCTTAATGAAAAACTTACCGGTTTATGGTAATATCTACAGCCAAAGAATTTTGTGGTGCAACCTTGTCATCATAAAACCCTGCATTACCCCCTGACAGAATATTTAGAACATTGAACTTTCAGAAATAAATAAATTGCGCACAGAAAAAATAAAGATGAACTTACCAGGACTATCAAAAGAACACTGCCGGCTAATTGCATTAACATCCTCCCCACGGTCTGTGTAAGCTAACCTTACTTTCTCAGCTATGCTATCATGAATATCAGAAGCTGAGCTCTTTGTCACACCCATATTTTTGGATCCACGTCTCCTCTCTTCCACCTCTAAGTAATCTTTATTGGTTAAAGGATCAGTAATACGACAATCTGTTAAAACAGACTGAGCAGTCCCACCAACTCCAGACACAAAAGAATGCCCTTCAGTTGTCACTCTGGAATCAGATCTAAATGCTGAATTCTCATTGCTCTCTACAAAACTTGCCTGCTCATTAGCAGTATGCAGATCTGCTGGTTCAGAAACATTCGAACCATAAGAACCTACAGAAAAGGAATTGTTTAGAGTTTCTTGTCCTGGAAAAGCACCAAAGGTGTGGTCTAAAGAACCTGATCCAGAATAAAGACCAGATGCCACCCTTCTCTCAAAAGGTGCTCCTCCATTAACATGCAGTGAATCAGCCATTTGATGGCCTGATCTTTGATTGAGTAAGTCCATTAACAATCGCCTTGACTTGTCATCATTTGATCCATCTGACATCCATGAACTTGAATCTTCAGCAGCTAGTTTAACTTCTGATTCCCTCCTTTGCCGCTCAGCATTAACGTGCAATTGCTGAACTTGGGATTCCATCCAGTCATTTGTTAGCTGCCCATTGTTTTCGGACCAGCGCCCCTCAACTGCATCCAACTGTGAAGTGTGGAATTGATTTGGAACCATAGGATGATGAAGACTGTGAGATGGTACTCCAGAAGAAAATGTGCCACCTTGACCAGCAGATTGCATACGTGTGTTCAGATCTTGCATCTCCAAACCACGAGAGCGAACCATAGCATTTACTACATCCATGTTCATCCCTGATGCACCAGCAGGTAAGGACAGAGATCGTTCAAAAGGTACCGAGCCAGGCTCATAAAGCCCTTGCTGAAGCCTATCTTGAAATGAAAGATTCCGCTCTAGTTGAGCCAACTGGCTCTCATGTGGCGACATCTGCTGTCGTTGATAAAAATCTAACGGCTTAATACCTGAAGAGTGAGCTCTATGGTTACTAGCAAGATTCCCCAGGAACTGACCAGTTTCATTGACAGGCCATACAGGATCAATTCGTCTTTCCTCTTCCAAATTTCTTCGCTGCCTCAATGTCATTGACAACTGTCTTGCCTGCAGCTGCTCTAGGAGAATCTTATGCTCTAAAGATTGTACTTGCCCATGCTGTCCACGAGGTAATAGCTCAAACAAATCTCTTTGCTGTTCTTGCTGTGCCACCGGACCTAATTTTGATTGAGCAAGCTGCTCTACCTGTGGAACAAAATGCCTGAAAGGATTATGGGAGCGCTGTTGCACCTCCTGCAAAAGCTGCTGCTCTAATAAAACCTGATCAAGAGCATTGTTTGCTCTAATAGGATCAACACGTGAGTGCGGAAGCCCAGGTTCAGGAATATGATTCTTCAACTGTTCAAGAAGCACCTGTCTTGCTTGCAACTGTTGTCGCTCCTGTAAAAGCTTTTGCTGTTGATGAAAGTGTTGCTGCTGCTGCTGATGATGATGATGTCGTTGTTGGACCTGAATCTGTCGCTGCTGTTGTAGCCTTAGTGACAGAAGATGTTCCAGATCCTCAACAGTATTGTTGGCAGGCTGTTGCTGGTGAATTAGATTTTGACTTGGCACATGTGAGTGAGATGACAAAATATTTCGTTGATGAAGCTGTTGCTGCTGCTGATATTGTCGGGATATGCGCTGCTCTGCTAGAACAAATTGATTCGACTCTTGCTCGTTATGTGGAAAATGACGTGCAGCAATGGCATCTGGAATTGAGTTGGGCACAGAAAGTGCATCTGGTCTGAAAATATCAGCCCATTTGTCTGCAGCAGAACCTGTATCATTTACAACATCATAGGAGGCAGAGCCTTCCACGTTAACAGGAACATCCAATGTCTCACTAGATCTAGTATGAGAGCCTTCAAGCTCTGACCAGAACAAGCCAAAAGGATGCAACTTATTATCCTTCTGATATGGCAGAGCTGGTTCTATCAATTCAGTTGGAACAGGAGGTTGAGTAGTAGTACTTGCTAGGAGATCATGAATGTTCCCAGATGATCTTGGATTTAAATAACCAGCACTACTAGGTCTACCTGGGAAGACAATTTCTGCAAGAACAATCAGGAAGCAGAGGCTTGATGTTAGGACAAATGCATTTCAGCACTATAAAGATCACAAATCACAATGCATTAAAGAAACCAGAAATACCTTCATCTTGGGCAGCAAAGACATGGAAGCTTTGACCATCAGATCGTGGCAGTTGCAATGGAACTTCAGGCTCAGATGTTCTTGAGAAGGCATGCTGCTGAGACACAAAGCTGTTGAGATCTGACAACTGGGACAAGCCATTTGATGCAGATGAATGAGTAGTATCTAGAACAGGTAGGCTGGACTCGGTCTTCTCCACTGAAGGAACAGATTTTTCCAGCTCATTGCTGAAAGTTTCTCCTCGTAATTTCAACTGTGGCAAGACATCGCCCAAACTATGGAAAGGCGTTCCCTCGGGAGCGTCTGCTAGGCGTACTGGCAACTCTGTCCCAAAGTAACCTTCTTCAAACCACAAGATGATGTCAGCTCCAAGAAATGGTCCCTGAGTGTTCCCATTAGGATCAATGTAAAAGAAATACAAATCCTCAAGTGCAGCAACCCTTTCTAAATCTTTTGATTCCTTGTCCATCTGCAAGTGAGAGTGAGTGTCGATCTTAGTTTGCTCTGAAGAGGCTAAACCAAATAACGTGCTCGAATCATCCGGGAGCTTAGATTTGACATCCACAGAGGGGTCACGTTCTGCACATTCACGAAAAGCAGGCTCCAGCAATTGCCAAGTTTTGCCATCATCAACACGAGGAGTACCATCCTCTTTGGCACAGTACACACTATCAGTTCGTATAACTTCTTCATTGGATCTATCTATAATTTTGCCTTCCTTTTTGTGATCACCTTCTTTTTCTGCATTAACAAAAAATCCATCCAGTGTTTAGTTCATTTGTAAACAATATCAGAATTTTCACGCAAAAGCACCATACTGCTCACCGTTCAAGGCATCAGCATTTGAACCATGATCCTTTGAGGAACAAATTCCATCAATTTGAGACACTTCCTCATTTGCAGGCTCTTGAAAGGCATCAATCCCTTCAACTATACCCTGTTTTCCCTCAGTAGACTCAAATTCTCCAACACCTAGACATAGAAACATCATGAGAAACAGCTAAATATGGAACATGCACTAATGTCAAAATCTCGGCCAAAATACCTGAAATGTTTTCTGTTGACCTTCCTTTTCTGAATGCATTGTAAACAACCCCACTACTTGTGATTTTTCCCTTCCATATGTCGGTAAGAATGGCCTGTTATTGGCATCACAAGTGAAATCGGAGAAACAGAAATAAGACAAATAAAAAAGGATAATATGAAGAAGGTAGTCATGGGAGCACAATTTGTTACCTCTTCTTCAGTGTCAGGGGCAACAAAAGCCAATGGTGCTATAAAGCTGACTTGTGTAATAGGCGGAGTTTCATCCATCTCCTCAGGCATCATCCCAAAAGATGGATTCTGGGAGCGATAGATGTCAAGGAGCTTACCCCTTGGGTAGCAGTAAGAGTCAATTGAGAGGCTTGGTTTCCCAACAGCATTTCCATTTTTGTACACGTGAGAAGCACCAACAATGCCTCTACCAATCGCATTTAACCTCCCTCGTCCAACAGTAAACCCCAAATTTGAGCCTTCAGTTCGTCCTCTCTCTAGACCAAATCCAGGAGCGGCACGGTAAGAACTGGAACCAGAAGAATGACTCTCCATCCTATGACGTGGCCTCCATTTGTCACGTGAATCTGAATCCCGCTCAGAAGTAGGACGGTTGATACCTATAGAAGGTAGATTCTCATTTTGAGTATCATCCTTTTCTTTTTCTACATCTGCCCTCTTCTCAATCCGCGATTCCTTCTCTTTATCTTCTGGACCCCACCTAGAAGACCATTTGCTATCACGGCGTGCTTCATGCCCAGAGTTCCTATTACTACCATCGTGCCAGCGATCAGAGGAAGGTAAAACTTTATTATCAATTGTCTCCCTGATAGCAACATTCTCCGTACGACGGTCCGTTTTCCTGCGATCTCTTCTAGCACCAAGCAGGCTAGTTTCCCTTTCCTCTTCACGCCAGCGGTGGCTGCCTTCACTCTCAGGAGCAAGCCTTCGCCAATCCTTCTTATCCTCGGATCCATCCAAACGCCAACCATCCTTCTGGCTAGGATCAACAGAATTTCCAAGAGCCACAGAGTTTGGGCCGCGCATGTCCTGTCATTATGGAGGGATAGTAATGATTACAATGGACAAGATAAATTCAAATTCTCAAGGAATTTGCAAGGATTTGGACTAATAAAGGGGTCATATATTCAATAAAGCTAGTAACACAAAGTGCTAGAGTTCTCAGTGCTTACTGAGGTTAACAAACTTTGAATTCTTTAAAGATCATTTCAATGTCAGTTACAGAATTTTATTGAGTTGACAATGGATTAGCAGTTGCATCTTCATCATTAAGTTCCACTTGAATGAGTAATGCATTAATCATAAGAGAAGGTTGCATACTATATAGAGTGTATAATTCCTTACCATCCACTTTATAAAGTTTTTATTTAAAACAATTTGACTTGTATAATTCCCCAACATTAAACACCAATTTGTAATCTACTCACATCCCACTAAAAGTATAGAAGATGAGAAGTTGAGTTTTGAATGTGGGAAAGAAAATAAACATATCAAAGAATGTAAACGTTAACTTGTCAGAAGCTCAAATAACAAGTCAATCCTCAAATGAGTAACCTTACTACACAGAAATACAATTTCTGTTGCAAGCAGAAATACTATGAGATTCATCGGTTTCTTGCTAAGAATTTAGTAATACATTCACTTTGTCATCAGAAAGGCTGGGGAGAAACAAAACCACAGCATTCCTGTGTAGCTAGAATTTACCAGCTTCGGCTCAGTTGGTTTTGAGTACAGCCATTGAGGAGACAAAGGTATACTGTTTTCATTCGCCAGTTGATCTGCCATAATTGGGCAATTCAACAGTGTCATTCTTGTGTTGGACAGTAGAAAAAAGAAGCAAAAAGGACAGTACTCACCATCCAACAGACTTGCCAAAGGAATAAAGGAAATAGTGCTACCTTTCGAGTCATCACTGAACCCCAAAGGGACCTTATCCATCTCATTTCCTCCTGAAGCTTCTACTGGTAAAACAATCGAAACAATTTACAAAAGCAACTCCATTATGATTTGGATTTCAATTAGGAAAAAAGAAACGAAAAGGGATAATATACAATGACCGACTTCCACACAAGCACAACACAGCACATCAGTAAGTTTCATCGTTGAGCTAACGAACAAAGAAATGCAAGTAAAAAATGAGGTTAATTACATTACAAAAGCATTTATAGCTCCATCAGCAAAAACATGCTAATACAAAGAAATCATCCAAGATGAGTTCCATATCAAACCCGAAAACAAAAGACAAGAGTTCTTCTTTCCTTTAATGTGTATTACATCCACAACCTACCACTTTCCTATGAATCCTATTCATGCCATTCAAGGCTTTAGATAATTCCAACGAAGCTAACTAAATTTGGAATAGAACTTTTAAAAAGTTAAGCAACAAAAAAATAAATACGTGACTGAAATTTGAAGAACAAAACGACTAATAATATCAGCTTATATTTACTACAAGGTAATTGCGGTTACTGGACAAGAAATAGATCATAAAATCAATCACCACAAAAGCATTTACTTAAGCGAATCCAGTAATAAAACCAAATTGAAAAGGACATCGATCCGAACTATAAGCATACACCTAAAAACTGAACAAACAACAACAAGAAGAATGAGTGGTCAGATCAATAAATCCAAAACAACGAGATTGAGGAAAGACGCGAGGAAGTAGAAGTAAGAGAGAGAGAGAGCAGTACTTTTAGAGGAGAGGATGAGATCGTCCGGCAGATCGAGCTTGGCGTCGGCCATAGAAGAAGTTAAAAGATGGAAAGAAAAAAAAAGGAGGATGAGAGTCGCAAGTGCGCGAAGATCGAACAGTGTGAGGATTCTTGTAATCGACAACCGAATCGATTAAGATTTTTTTAGAAGCTAGAGAGAGGAGGGGATTAGGGTTTTCTTTAGGAAAGGAGAGAGAGAGAGGGAGAAAAAACGTGCGCTCAAGACAAACAGCAGGAGGAGGAGGAGGAGGGGGA
>JANZLY010000003.1:6338832-6349090 GCA_026770305.1 Erythroxylum gonoclados | reverse complement strand
CTCTTTTCCGGTCCCCTTCTTTCTTGTATTCAAATGACACTTGCCTCCATTATGTATCACATTTTGGCTGTTTGTGTCGGTTTTTACGTGCGAAGCTACAAACAGTAGTTCCCCTTAATGGCCTTAGCATGACTGTCTCTTTCCTGTTGCTAGTGATGCAAAATAGAAGAGACCCTGTTTGATTTTGTCTTGTGGTTTTGCTTTGTTAAAGTTACTTTCTTTCTTTTTTAAGTTCTTCCCCGTTTAACTTGCTTTGAATTATCTTCTTTAAGTTTCTCCTTCTTATACTTTTTTTTTTAGTTCTTCTTTTCCATTAAAAATATTCTTTTTATATTGAAAAAGGTCAAAACTCAATCTATGAAATGGATTTGAGCTTTTCGGTTATGTCCTTGTCCCTTGAACGGACTTTGGTTCGAACCAGCTTATTCAAGTTAGATCTGGCTGAAATTCAGTGGCATGGAGAAGAGCATATATACAGAACAAGAAGTTACTTCTAATCATATCGATCAAGTTTAAGCAGGAAATGCACTTATTGTCAATGCCGTGCAAAGAAGAAACCAAGAACGATCAACACAATTTAGTATAGTAGATAGCCAAAAAGCGTTCATAGTTTTGAAGTTGCAAGCTTTATAAGATCCTTTCTCAGAATCTTGCCGGATGGATTCTTGGGTATGGCATCTATGAAAGCAACTTTCCTTATCTTCTTGAATGGAGCCACCTACATAGAATCCAGGGCGTTGTGAGACGATGCTGATTAATAATATTCTGTTCCCTGACAGTAGCAGTTAATGTTTCAGGTTTCAGACATACCTGTTTGGCTATGAAATTCATCACTGCACTTTCATACAAACTGCTTCCAGGCTTTCTTACAATGTACGCCATGGGAAACTGTCCAACCTCCTTGTCAGGAAATCTGCAGAAGATGATTCTCAGACCTTCCATTTCAAACAGAGAATAAGATTGACACAAAAGTAAATTGCTCTCATTAAGGACAATGCTGTTTCGGGTGATTTTCCCAGGACGTCTCGATGGTGAATACTGCAAATAATCTTGTATACACAAGAAGCAGGGGCTTTATCAGAACTAGTAAGAGAGACAAGGGAAGACTTACGGTATCACGGCAGCATCAGAAATATCTGGATGAGAAAGCAGCAAGGCCTCTAGTTCTGCTGGAGGAACCTAACACGTTGTGAATTTAAGAATGCCCATTAAGTCAGTTTCTTGAACTAGTGCTATGGAAGAACATGAAATTTTATACTTCAATCAGTAGTAGCAGCAGCATCCGTAACCTTTTAGAGATTAGAACACGAAAGTGCTATCGAACTGATGGTCCTAAGAAGTGTGGAAGTAATACCTAGTAACCCTTGTATTTAATCAGCTCTTTCAGCCTGTCAACCACAAAAATGAAGCCATCATCATCAATGTAGCAGAGGTCTCCAGTTCTCAACCACCCTTCTGCATCAAGAGCCGATGAAGTCGCTTCAACGTTCCCGAAATAAGCTGTGAAAGCAGCAAAAGCAACCCAAGTTATCAGCAAGGATCAATCCCACGATATGCATTAACTAGAAGAACCAATCATTTACAAGCTAATGGAAAGCACGCATAGGATACTAGACTAGACTCTGCATTTCGGTTTGGACAGTACTTATGTAAACACACAAAGACGATTCTTCCGTTAACTTCCTCCGGTCACGCCAATCGCTTCGAGAACGAACACAGCAAGAAAAATGATAATTATTTCTCTTAAATGTCAAGCATGTAGCAGTTAGTCATTATGTTTATATGGATGTGCTGAGAAAGAGGTCCTTTTAGTTCTAATTTCTTTGTTCTTTAGTCTCCAACGTAACCATTTAGTTCGTGTATCGTCGAACAGAGGCTCGAGATCATTACATCACCATCTTGTAAGTAGCCGTACTGTACCTGGAAAATTCGCAAACTGTGAGGACACAAATAGCTACTCTCATAGTCCTTGCTCCTAAAATCTAGGAACATTACCAAACTGAACGTTACTAATTCAAGCAGGAACATTACTGTGACATCTTCATTTATTGCAGCAAACAAGTATAGGACGTTGGTAAGGAAAAATATCTACTCTAACAAATCGGCGCACCGATTACCTTCCCTCTCCGTGTGACGAGGGAGGATATAGCGGGGTGCTTTTTGATCCTTCTAGAGGATATAGCGGGGTCTAGACGCGCCTTGTTATGTAAGCTGGGCTTGTTTTTTTTTTGTAAGCTGGGCTGGGCTTGTTACGTAAGCTGTTTGTTTTACTTTCCTATTAATACGAAAAAAAAAGAAACACCGCCTGCGAATGGTAGACAAGCACAAGACAAGGCACGCAAAACAATGATTTTTCAATTAGATGGACTGGAACAAAGTTGTTATCCTGGGGACATGATAAAGGACGGACTAGAACAAAGTTGGATGAGAAGAACTAAATCAGAGTTAGAACAGTAATTTCATTTGTTTATCCTGCCTCGACTCTGTTTATCCTGCCTCTAAGGTTGGAACGCTTGCTGATGTCTGCTGAACAGTATCAATCTTTTTTTTAATGTCAAATACGGATTCAAGTTAAAGCTACCAAAATCCTATCATTCATCACTATTCCTCTCTACCTAGTTGTCACATCATGAATTATGAACTACTCAGAAAAAAAGCATATTTATCTGTTCATATAGATGAACCCAATCTTCAGAACAAGGAATCCCAGGAATAATTAAGTACAGAATCTTGTATATTGGCATATGCCTGAGGAATGACAATAAAAGACACCCCCTTTAGTATTTATAACACTCGTGAACATCCAAAAATTTGAAGCCTAAATGCTTCTTCCACTATTTTCTTCAGAAGATTAATATGAAAAATCCAAGGGACCAGGAGAATAAAAAAAGGCTTGATATCTAGCTTTAGTTTATCCTATCTAAAGTTTTTCTGAGGGTTCTCAAAAGTGGAACAAAGGTTCCTTTTCAATTAACGAGCTCAAGATACATCATCTGTAAGTACGCAGTCCTACGAGGTTAGTGTCCAACAAGTGAAATGCTTAGTCTTAGTCAGACTCCTTTTCAAAACTTGAAAGAGTTGTCCTCAACTAGAGTATCCACCATGTTGCCAAAGTTTGGTGAACTTCCTTGCTGGTTAGTATCATAGGTACTTGATCGAGGTTTCCCAGGTCTACTTCGAACATTAACTCCAACTGGGAATGGAACCTGCAGAAAGAAAAAAGCTCCTTATGTTAATCTTTTTCAACTCCTCTACCCTATTGATATGTGAATCATAAATATTTCCTCTTTGGGTGGACAAGAATGTTTTAGACATGTTCAGCTTTTGTTTTACGTGTTTTGCAGAGAACGAGGCAAAGTCATTATGTTCTGATATTTTACCTGGTCACCAGCATTGGGGCCATCTGTATTGAAGAGAATGGGTCTGCATCGCTTGTCTTCATTCATTAAACTAGAATTCTGGAAATGTGCAACCAGAGCAGCTTTTCCTTGTATACGAGCATAAGCAAGTGATGCAACCTTCTCACTGTTGAATTTCTCCCATTTCTTTCCATTAAATGCCTGCCAAAGAGTTGATTTTGGGTTTTTGCTTTCAGCTTCAGTTTTGTCTATAATCTAGAATCTTAGAGCTTGTGGAATTATCTAATTTGGCTTAAATTTATAAATTTATGGCTTTAGACTTTTATGTGTTCTAATGAATCTCAAGCTTTACATAAAAACTAACCTGATAAAATGGTATTATGTGGCTGGGATCAGTCATGTTGATGAAGGCATATCCCACATTACACTTATTCTGAAAAATGAGAAGCTAAGTCAACGAATATGATTAAGAAGTGCAGTAAAAAAGGGGATTGCTCTCCCCACAAATAAACAGAGTTCTCAAATTTCCTAGGAAGCTGGTGCAAAAATAATTGCTCTTGCCTTAAAATCAATGGGCAGGTAAATGAAGTTGTAAGTTCCTTTATGGCCTTCATCAATTGCAGCCAAAAGCATTTTGGAAGTATACCTGTGATCACCACCATGTTAGCCCATGTATATTATCATAAACTAAAATCTCATGAGAATATAGAGCTTTTCCAAGAATTATCAAACTCATGGATGAGGAATTAGAATTTCAGAAGATATCTTCACAGATGACTACAATGCCAAACAGCGACAACAAAAATGACAAGGTAACGGGAAGCAAGGCACCACATACTTGTTAGGAATGTTCTTTATCATAAGGGTAGTCCGGTTGTCTTCCCCTCTCGTTATGCGATCAATATCAAGTTCATACTGCTTCTTGTCAGCCTGATTAATATTGCCTTCATTTCGACGACTTCTAGGGTGCTCAATAGTAGAATCAAACGAATTGACCATGGGAATCATTTGAACCCGTGCAGGAAACACCAATGACCTTGGAGGATGCAGTTGAGGTCTCATAATCTTATGGGCCAACAGTGAGTTACTTGGGATTCTCATGCTCTCAAAGGAACCTGGATGGAAACCAGAATTCTCTGGAGATTCCCCCACATATGCATATTGTCTATCCCAAATAGAAGTGACTGTTGGTGCTGAGCCTACGTAATGGTTATTTAAGGGCAGAACTGGGTTCATCATAGGCGGTGGCCCTCTAGGTGGTCCATGCAGCGTTGGAGTAGCATGAGCCATGGAAATGCCATTGACGAATGATGGTGAATTCGGCCACATCATGCTTGAAGATTGGGAGTGATAGGAGTTGCCCCATGTATAGTGACGTCCCGGAACAGAGGTGTCATTACCAGGAGATCCAAACACTGATAGAAAGGTTCAAATGCCAGGCAATCAATATATATTACGAAAATGAAACTTGATAGAAACCAAGTTCCTTAGGACTGAGTAAAACAGTTCAGATTGCTAGCTTCATAAGATCAAACTTTCATCATACTGATGAAAAGCTACCATAGTTAGCTCACATTGAATAGAGATCTAGGCAAAATTAGGAATATAGTTAATTCATTTCCTTATCATGCCACATAAGAAGATTACTGACGCTGTGATATATTAAAAACAAGTGTTAACAAGGTAGGAAAGAACTTCTACAAACCGAAATCAAGCCTATCAATCCTGTCATAGGAGCAAAATCAGTACATCTACGAATAGGGTAGATGATGCAGTTCAAAAAGTTGAATTTCATGAGCTAACTTTCATTGTCCTATTTTCATGGATCATCACTTTAGCATTTTAAGGTATCCTTGGTAGGACATGCAGCATCCCTAGAAAAGAAGATGTGGAAAACACAGAAAACATAATGGTCACGTATACTGATAAATAAGTTTACCTCTGTCCTTAAATTCAACCAACTGCCCATGTTTACCAACTCTGAATGACTGTTTGTTACTGATTATTTCATGTGGACTGAAATTGATGCTTGCAGGCATGGCTCCGTGAGAATCACAAGCAGCACCCCTATTTAAATTGTCATGATATTCTGGAAGAGAATGAGGATGGAAGTTTCGTGTGCACCGAACATCAAAGTTGAATTGACCATTTGAGTGACTAGCCTCGGCAAATCCAGTACAATTACCAGCTGATTCAATTCCCAAAAGAGATGAGAAACTGTTAGGAACACTATAAGAGATCCCATGACGAAAAGCAGATTCCAAATATTGAGTTTGCATTACAGAGGTTGCACCCAAAATTGTTCCATTACACATGCTATTGGATACATTTAGCTGTCCTGTTAACAGTCTTTCATGAGAACAACAAATTTGACATTTAACAGCAGAACTATCTCAACAGCTACATAAAAATCATACCAGAGAATCTCATCGCTGGGTTATTGGAGGGGCTAGTCCCAAGCATATAGGTGCCATAATCATCCTGTTCCAGTTTAAGAGGTATCTGTTGCATCAAACTACAAACAAAGAATTCAATAGTAGAAATTAGCACATAGTCAAATATTGATCAAAAAGAAGATCAGCTGCAAAGAACTCAAGTTAAGAGTGGTAAAATATGTGAAAATATGTCCTGTCTTGGATCTTGCCAAGCAAAGGGAAATGTGCTCTATGGAAAGGCAACGTGACTAGGAAAAGAAGGATTGGTCTTTTCTACCAGAAAAGTAGTGGTTTCTGATACTTCATCCTCCCAAGCACATTGTTTAAAAGGAGGAAAGGATATGCAAATAGTACATATATAATGAGTGAAAATAGTAAAATGAGGAAGAAAAGGATGTGAAATCTATGATAAGTGCATTAGGATGGTTACCTGCGTTTTGAACCTCTCATCCGGTATGGCTCAAGCTTAATATGCTTTCCATCAAGCTCACTCCCATTCAATGAATGCAGAGCAGCCTCTGCAGCTCTACTATCATAAAATTCAATTAACTTGTCATCGTTTCTGTTTGGAGCTTCACGAATCTGCACAGACAAGGACAACATAGTTTCATGCTTTTCTCATGAAATATTTAGTTCAGTTTATTTTCAAAGAACAACCTTACCTCCATGATCTCTCCAAAGATACCAAAAATCTTACGAAGTCTATCATTTGAGATTGTAGAATCCAGGCTGAATATAACAAGAGTGCCCTGATTGATATCTTTCTCTGAGGGGTTGTCCTGACAAAATTACCAGAGATGGAGGAGTCATGGATCAAGATTTCTGCATTTTCATCAATAAAAATACATAAAAGAATAGCAATTCTAACTTAGAACTTCCAAAAGCTACAGAAGCCTAATTCTACATCTGTGCTGCCACCATGATAGCAATTAATAAGATAACAAACTAATGAAAACAGAATCATGCACAATCAAGGGCTACATAAGCTCACCTCTGGGATTGAGTAATGGACATCAAGGTTTTTATGCCTAAATGGTATGTTCTGGAGTTCTTTCATTGCTTTCCTGGCAGCTCGTATATCATAATAGTGAATTATCACAAAACCTCGACTCTTGCAAGCTGTATGAAGCCTGCGAATGTCTCCATATTGCTGCATGTTCAATGCATGAAATGATGTAGTTGGTAAAACGTTCATCTAAGACAAAAATGAAAAAATAAATACAAAATCAAGCTAAAACATCAGATGGAGAAACAAACACCTCAAACAGGTTCCTTAACTCGGAATCTTCAACATGACTGTGTATGTTTCTTACAAATAGTGTTCTTGAAAGGTGTTCACCAAATGGATGCTGTTCACTTATCAGAGTGTTAGTCCTCAGCTGACCATGAGTAACTCCTCGAGAAAAATCAGAATCATTCTGAGAGGCAGAACCATCATCTCCTAGATCCATTCCTCCAACACTGCTAAAAAAGTCCAAATCCTCAACATCATCTCCTACTACTTCACTAGGTTGGTTGAAACCTAGACCATCATTCACATCAGCAAACAATTCCTCATCAGTGGGGAGAAGGTTTCCAACGGTTTGAGCTTCAATTTCCTCGAGGGATTCAAAAGAGACTTCTTCTTCAAAGGTGGAGGCAACAGTTCTAACAGAATGACCATATGGAGCAGCATTTGAAGATATTGTCACTGCACAAGAACAACATGCATATAAATACAAAAAGGCAATCATATTTAGCTTATGCCTACATACACAAACTCATAAATAATCCATGGAACACTAGGGGACGAGGCATACACTTTCTGTTAAATAATTCTGATAGTGAACTTGAAAAAAGACTATTCTCGTTCTCAGTTGCCATTATGTTCACTTTGCCACTTCCTGAAAAATAAGATGTCGCTTGCAAGTCTAAAGAGTCATGATCCGTGGGTCTTATCAACGTCAACTGGCCCATTGATGGCTTTGCTCCCATTTCAGGATGTTTCGTTTTTTGGTCAAATGCGACAATTGGTTGAGAATGTTCAATCGACTTCCCCAAATCACAATCCACTGTTACAAGTTTCTCCAAGGATGATGAAGCAACAGGTTTAATAATGGCTGCTCAAAAGCATATGAATTGTTAATCATCCAGAAAAGCAAACTTTAGTTTCTATAAAATACTGGATATATAAAAATACCAATTGGCATCAACATTTATTGCCAGTAAAAATTTCACTTTTCAGTACTGCATAAATGGCTGAGATCAATAACAAGGTATTGAAAAGACGTTGACCAATCACATATTATCGATTCAGCAGCAATGATAGGCATGGATAGCAGATGGAAGGAATGTTAAGACTTTATGCAGAAAAGTGTTTCTAAAATGCATTAAAGATTATTAAAAAGAATCACAAATCTTGCAGTTTTGTCGTTTCTTCCTTCTCTCCTTTTCATCACTTAAACTATTAAAAATATTGCCATATAAGACATAAATAACTGCATTTTCATCTAGCAGCAGTAAGGTATATTCAGTAAGATCCAAAGGAAGAATGATAATCACAATTAAAGATATCTTTACCATACTTAATAATGATGGGATAATAAATCCATATTTATTAACTGACATACATGTCTAACATCTATCGTACCTCAATTAATACCATAGCAGTCATCTATAGATCCAAGATTTAAGATCTGTGATATTTAACAGCTGATAGAAAATTTTAAAAAAAATCTATAGGGCAGACACATTAGAGCTCACTTAGACTCTCTCATTGGGCCTAAACTTTTTCTTTTTAGCGCACAAGTCCTTAAGATATTTTGCATAGGCCGAAACTCTCTTCACTAAATCAAGCAAGGGAACATTTACCTATACTTTTCCAAACAAGTCAATGATTTCTTTTTCATGCTTAATCTCATTCATACGCTTGCTCATCAAATATGAATTTGAAAAAGGAAGGTCTTGAAGACTTACCTCCTTACCTTTACTGTCTTGCTTGCTTGATTCTCCATGTTCAGCTTGGTCCTTGGAACTCTCTAAAGTAACTCCTTTGTTCTTTGATGCAGGCTTCTTTTCTTTCAATAATGCTTCTTCCTTCACACTTTCAGATTTCTTGATCGTCTCCTTGGGTGGAGGCACTTTTTCACTCTCAATCTCTTCATCACATGCCTCTTCTTCTTCTTGAGGATTAAACCTCACTTGTTTCCCACTTCAGAGAGCAATTGCATTGAGGCTTTTTGGATTCATCACGGTATTGGAAGGAATCGTCCCACTGCTTCTTGCTTGATTCTCACTCATGTTGTTGGACAACTAAGTGACATATGTATTGATGTTCTCTGCTTTAGTTTCCCATTGTTCCATTCTTTTCTCCAAAGCATTGAACCTGGCAGCGGTCTTCGAAGAATCCTGTTGAATAAGAGAAGCAATGGCATTAAACTGATTAGAATTAGAATCAATTGATTGGTGTCTTCCTTAGGAGGGAAAATCAGGGCTTGTTGTTGATTGGGGAACTGGTTAGTGGAAGTACCAGCTCCTCCCCTTGTGGAAATCTATTTGGAGCTCTGCCCTCTTCATTTCTCCAACTGAATCTAGGATTAGCATTCCATCCTTCGTTATATGTGTTGGAGTATGGATCCCACTTCTGATTTGTTCTTCCCTGGTACACTGCCGACACCTCTTCATATCTTCCAGGGCATACACTTGATATGTGCATCACCAACCCACAAGTATCACAACTAGGAGCGGTAAGATCCATTGAAGATGATGGGTGATGCACATTCAAGTTCTTCAATTCAGCAGTGATACAAGATAGCTGTGACGTTATCCTATTTTCTAATGAATCCACCCTCGTTTCCAAACTTTCCATTCTTTTGGCTTGAGCGGTTAAAGCTCTTAGTTCATGCACTCTTTTGGAATCTCTCACACTGTACTGTTGATGGTTTAAAGCCATCTTCTTAATCAGGTCCCATGTTTCCGACGCCGTAAGGTCAATCAAGGATCCTCCAGATGCCGCATCCAACATACCTTTCTCTTGACTCTTCAACCCATCATAGAAGTACTGCACCAACTGCTCATAAGGAATTTGGTGATGGGGGCATCTTGATAGTAGGTCTTGAAAGCAGTTAAAGTAATCATACAGAGACTCGTCATACTCTTGCCTTGCAGAATAAATTTTCTTCCTCATCGATGATGTCCTGGAGGTTGGAAAATACTTCTCCAAAAAGGCCTTCCTCAAATCGGTCCAGCTATGATAAGCATTCTCCACATGCCTCGGGAGACTCATGTACCACTCCCGTGCCTTTCCTTCGAGGGATAGATGAAATACCTTCCATAGAACTTGGTTCAAGGTCGCTCCTACTGGCTCCATACTCTGACAAATCATCGTCAATGACTGTAGGTGCATGTACGGATCTTCTCCTGCTAAACCATGAAATTTGGGAAGGGAATTAATCAACAAGCCTTTAACTTCAAAATTAAAATCAA
>JANZLY010000003.1:5309786-5320488 GCA_026770305.1 Erythroxylum gonoclados | reverse complement strand
GTTAGGCAATGCTCTGGTAGTATAGGATTTCTGAAATTGGGGGTAATGAAGGTACTTGCCATATCATTCTTTCGAAACTTTACCGTATTCATGTTCGCACTTAGACATTGCTTTTCTTTCTCTTTTCCTTTTTGGTGTAATGGGCATTGCTTATTTCTATCTGTTGAAACTGAACTCGTATCTTTTATAGCACTAGTAAAACTTTCTTTTTATCTAGTTATTTGTGATGCCCTGTTTCTCTTTTCTGTGCTCAATTGCGAATATATCTCAATAATATCTTTTGAGGATCATTACCCAATTGCAGGCAATAATTCTGTTGTTCTTTGATACAATATGCAGTATTCTTACAGTTTCGGATATTTGCTCCATTTAATGTACTAAACAATTACGACATTCTATCAGGACAACGAGTCAGACGAGGTGCTGGTCAAGGCTTCGTTTCTGGCTGAACTACAGCGACGAGTTCTTAAAGCTGAGACTGCTGTTCGGACTAAAGAAGAGGAAAATGACATCTTGCACCAACGGCTTCAACAATATGAGAGCCGTTGGGCAGAATATGAGCTAAAAATGAAGTCCATGGAAGAAGTGTGGCAGAAACAGATGAGATCTCTACAATCCAGCCTATCAATAGCGAAGAAAAGCCTTGCCGTTGATGTTTCAGAAAGGAATTCTGATGCATCAGTTAATGCAAGTGATGAAAGAGACAACAGCTGGGATACAGGAAGTAACCATAGGGGTCAAGAGAGCAATGGTGTGAGGCCAACGAGTGCAAAATTGAGTGTTATAAGTCGGTTGGCCGGAGAATTTGAGCAGAGGAGTCAAGTATTCGGTGACGATGCCAAATTTTTGGTAGAAGTAAAATCAGGTCAAACCGATGCCAATTTGAATCCAGATCGTGAGCTCCGAAGGTTAAAACAGACGTTTGAGGCTTGGAAGAAGGATTATGGATCAAGACTACGAGAAACCAAGGTGATATTGAATAAACTTGGAAATGAAGAAGGTACTCTTGACAAGATGAAAAAGAAGTTGTGGGGTAGAAGGAACAGCACCAGGTACAATTAGAGTTTGTAATTGTTGATTTGTTTGGTTGTTAACTAAGCTCCAGTCATACACTGGAATTAGAAAGATAGTATTGTATGGCCGCCTCAACCATCCACAAAGTTATGAGTTTTGTTGTACAAGCAAATCTGGTGAATTGCAATTCACCCGTTTGCCTAAATTTAACAATGTATATCATATCATTCTTTTTATTTTTATAATTGAAAAATCCGTAATAGGGTTATCTTTATTATCTTGTATTACTTCTATTTCTTCCATGCAATAATGAGTTAATTTGAGATATTTAGGACATAATTAAAATAAATATATTATTATCATAATCTTGATAATGTTAAAATTTACTAAAATATGGTTATTAACTGCAAATTAGTAAAAATAATAATTTTTAACATATTTAATTGAAATATCAAACTTTAAAAGTGATTATTCATCTTAATCTGTCCTATTGGAAGGAGACAATGCATTCCTTACTTGGCACTCACTTGTCAAATGAAATCTGCTGCTTATGCTTTTGAAATAGGACAAATGACACAGGTTATCACGTCTCCTCGCCTGGTTTGCATTTTCCTGATTTCACTATTCTCCCTTCAAGAACAGGAAAACAAATGATAAAATAAAAAGCTCTTCTGTCCATATATAACAGATGCACCCTAATCTAGGAAAAGAAAACAAGAGAAAAAGTGGCATACAACATGCACACGTATAGGACCATAAAGCCAGAGATGAGATCTGGCGTCATAAAGCTAATTGCCAACGCAGAAAGCTTCAATCACACATCCTCACAATGTAAGCATACAAGACTTATTCTATGACCACCAAACCAACCCCTCGACCTGACCCCATTTTTTTATTTCTGAGCTTCAGGTTAATAATATCATTTTCATTTTCGAGCAAGACCCAGTCTAAATCAGATTGCCATCCACAATGAACCATCCAACTACAGAAACCTTTTCAATCATTCAATGTCTATCGATCCCTTCATCAGAAAGATATGACTAGTTAATATGGACTAGGAAACAGAGAAACAGGCACATATTCTACATCCGCAATCTGTCTACACTTGATTATTCTGTGATGTACTACTTCACTATGTATCCAGAAGTAAAATCTCAAGAATTCCCTTTTCATTTCTCTCTTTTTTATGTAGAAAGTAGTAATTCTTTTGGCATCAAGTGTTCATCTAGACCCTAACATTAAGCATCACAGATATTGCAAGATCTGCCACACTTTTCTTCTTTATGCATCAGTGCATTGTCATACTTGTACTTAAAATAAGCCAAGGTCCTAAGAAACCTTCTTCTGATGTCCTTTTTTTGGTAAAATTTCTTATATCCCCGGAGTCTAATCAACTTCCTGTGAAACTTTTTGAAAGAAAATCCTGGAGCTTGTGTGTAGTAAGACAATGCAATCATCTTTTCCTCGTTGAAAAGCCAAAACCATTTTAAGGAGATGGGTAAGCAAGCAAGCATGAGTCAGTGCTGGGATGGATTTGGATATATAGGTGGAATGTATTCATCAGCATGATCTAATGCTTTATCATTTACAACTCAGCATTCCAATAAAAGAATGTTTAAATACAATGGAGGATAAGAGATTACTTCACCTCCATAACTTGGCCTACCCCTCCCAATCACTCCTACATCAGCATGTTAACTAAAGCTTGATAAAGAAGGTGACAAAAGAAAGGCATATCAGTTGAATATTACATAACATACTGTTATAGCAGTTGACATGTTATGCAGTTTCTTTTTTCCAAATCCAAGGGCCATTCCTTATCCTTCTAAATCAGATATCACATGTAAAGAAACTAACTACTCAATTTGGTTGAACAGCTAACAAGTTGTCCATCATTTTCAAGGATAAGATAACCAACATTTCAGTTGAGCCAATAGATTGTGACTTGCCACAAAAATGCCCTTCTCTTGTCAGAATTAGAGAGATAGCATCATAAAGTTAAAATTACAGCTCAAAAGTCTGCAAGGACACACCCTCATACAGTCAGCATATCAGGCTAAATAGAGCAAGTTGGTGCTTGTGTGGATTATATAACTGAAAACTGTTCCAAGTAATAGGGAAATCCTTTCTTTATTTTGTTGGTCTCATACCCATCTTACAAGGATTTTGGTTTTCCTGAAGTTCTGCAGGGAACAATAGTGACATAAAGTTTAATGAGAAACAAGATCATTGTCTAACCTCTTGTCCCATGAAAATAAGCTAACTAGACAGGATGACATGAATCTTGTCTCAGGAAGCTATGACTGATAACCAAAGCTTATAATTAAATGTTGTTGAGTCAATGGAGTAACTAAAATAACAAGTGTTAATGCTGATGTTGATTTTAAAATTTTAAAATGCAACAAGTTCTAATGCTATGGTTCCTAGCATTCAACCATCTAAGAAAATGATGTTAATGATTCAATTTAAAGTGCAAAATCAGAACCTCAACCACAGTGTTAACTTCTAAATTGCAGGGCGACATAGGAATTCATCTTGAAGTTCCAGCCATATATTGATTATAAGATTTTTCTGAAGGCTCTCAAAATGGGAAGATTTGGACCTACATTAATGTTTTACTTAAAGCAACACAACATGCCAACTTTTGTTTATCTTTCCTAAAGATTATCTTTTTGAGTCAAAGAAAATGCCTTTTTTCTAGTCAGTGAGCCATCTATGACTCATAGAATCAAAAGTTAGCTCCCCAACCATAAGCACCAGTAATATATATACTTGTAGAATACCAAGTTTGATCAACCACAACAGATTCTACATTTCTCACAGCCAAGCAAGCACAGTCTGCAGGTGTTTCAACCTCCCAACTGACGATACTTCAAGTAGGAGGTCAAAATTTTATTGTTCACATCAGATATGAAGGATTCACGTAAAATGGGAGCTGTTGGCATTGCAATCAGCTCGATAGCAAAGCCAATTGAAAGGAATCCAAGACTATTACTTGAGCATGCTTCTACTCAAGATTATGTTCCAACCCCTGCAAATAAGTCTCTGGCCATCAAACAAAGTATATCTCTTTTGCTCTCTCCCTTAACCTCCTCTATCGTAACTTTAAGGTTTGAGGCTAATCAGCAAGATTTTATGTAACAGATACTTTGAACTCGGTTCTTAAAAGGATGAACAAGCTAGGGAAAAAAGCTGACAAGTTTGCACACGGAATCTGCGAGCATGGTGAGTTAAGAACAAATCTTCTGGTCATCAAGGAAGTCATATTTGTTGCACATAGGCCAAAACTAGATAAATGCTAAATTCATCTCAACTTTGTTTATCTGCAGTAAGGTTGGGGACCAAGATCAGTGAGACTCTGAAAGGGAAATTGAGCTTGGGAGCAAAAATTATTCAAGTAGGAGGAGTGAAGAAAGTTTTCAGACAGTTCTTTACAGTTAGAGATGGAGAGAGGCTGTTGAAAGCCTGCCAATGTTACTTGTATACCACTTCGGGTCCTATTGCAGGTCTTCTCTTTATCTCTACTGAGAAGGTGGCCTTTTGCAGTGAGAGATCAATCAAATTGACTTCTCCAGATGGGAAAGTGGTCAGAGTTCATTACAAGGTAAGAAAAGTTAACATGCTTTCACACACACCTCTCACCATTCTAATGTCTTTTTGAGTATCTTTTCTGTGATCTGCAACCTAAATTGAGATAAACTTTCTACAGGTTGTGATCCCCCTGAAAAATATAAAGGCTGCTAACCAAAGTGAAAACGTAAAGAAGCCATCACAGAAGTTCATGGAAATAGTAACTGTTGATAATTTTGATTTCTGGTTTATGGGTTTCCTCAACTGCCAGAAAGCTCTCAGGTGTCTTCAGCAAGCAGTATCTCAATCTTGGATGAGCATGAGCAAGCAAAACTCAGATTTGTTTTAGAAAGAAGGCTTTTGTTCTCTTTGCCAATTGTAACTAAGATTTAAGAATACGCCAATATTGCCAGTTGACTAATGACATTGTACATAATTTTCATGCCTGAAATATGCTCCATCATTTTCTAACTGCCAGCCATAATCTTGTTCAGAGTCCTCTCTTCTTCTTTATTTCTTCAGTAGTCACTCATTTACGCTTCAGTAATCGGTGTGACATTTAAGTTTACTAAAAAGGAATACTAGGTAACCAACTACAAGGTACAGCCAGTATGGACAGAAATTTTGTTTTCTCATCAGAGAACAAAAATAGAAGATTACAACTGTTACATATATATGCTTGCTAATCAACAATTAATTAGGTAATGAAATCCCTATAATCAAGCCTTGAGAAATTATAACAGCCACACAATCTTATCTATACAATCTGTTCTAGTCCATCTCATCTATACATTTATATGAGTCATACATAAATGTGTTGATTAAATAGACTGGAACAGAGTTAAAACAACACAAGTGACACAGGTGATCACGTCCTTGGCTTGCAATTTCCTGATTTCACTATTTTCCCTTAAAAAACAGGAAAACAAATGACAAATTAAAAGCTCTTCTGTCCATAACAGATGCAGCCTAATCTAGGAAAAGAAAACAAGAGAAAAAGTGGCATACAACATGCACACGTATAGGACCATAAAGCCAGAGATGAGATCTGGCGTCATAAAGCTAATTGCCAACGCAGAAAGCTTCAATCACACATCCTCACAATGTAAGCATACAAGACTTATTCTATGACCACCAAACCAACCCCTCGACCTGACCCCATTTTTTTATTTCTGAGCTTCAGGTTAATAATATCATTTTCATTTTCGAGCAAGACCCAGTCTAAATCAGATTGCCATCCACAATGAACCATCCAACTACAGAAACCTTTTCAATCATTCAATGTCTATCGATCCCTTCATCAGAAAGATATGACTAGTTAATATGGACTAGGAAACAGAGAAACAGGCACATATTCTACATCCGCAATCTGTCTACACTTGATTATTCTGTGATGTACTACTTCACTATGTATCCAGAAGTAAAATCTCAAGAATTCCCTTTTCATTTCTCTCTTTTTTATGTAGAAAGTAGTAATTCTTTTGGCATCAAGTGTTCATCTAGACCCTAACATTAAGCATCACAGATATTGCAAGATCTGCCACACTTTTCTTCTTTATGCATCAGTGCATTGTCATACTTGTACTTAAAATAAGCCAAGGTCCTAAGAAACCTTCTTCTGATGTCCTTTTTTTGGTAAAATTTCTTATATCCCCGGAGTCTAATCAACTTCCTGTGAAACTTTTTGAAAGAAAATCCTGGAGCTTGTGTGTAGTAAGACAATGCAATCATCTTTTCCTCGTTGAAAAGCCAAAACCATTTTAAGGAGATGGGTAAGCAAGCAAGCATGAGTCAGTGCTGGGATGGATTTGGATATATAGGTGGAATGTATTCATCAGCATGATCTAATGCTTTATCATTTACAACTCAGCATTCCAATAAAAGAATGTTTAAATACAATGGAGGATAAGAGATTACTTCACCTCCATAACTTGGCCTACCCCTCCCAATCACTCCTACATCAGCATGTTAACTAAAGCTTGATAAAGAAGGTGACAAAAGAAAGGCATATCAGTTGAATATTACATAACATACTGTTATAGCAGTTGACATGTTATGCAGTTTCTTTTTTCCAAATCCAAGGGCCATTCCTTATCCTTCTAAATCAGATATCACATGTAAAGAAACTAACTACTCAATTTGGTTGAACAGCTAACAAGTTGTCCATCATTTTCAAGGATAAGATAACCAACATTTCAGTTGAGCCAATAGATTGTGACTTGCCACAAAAATGCCCTTCTCTTGTCAGAATTAGAGAGATAGCATCATAAAGTTAAAATTACAGCTCAAAAGTCTGCAAGGACACACCCTCATACAGTCAGCATATCAGGCTAAATAGAGCAAGTTGGTGCTTGTGTGGATTATATAACTGAAAACTGTTCCAAGTAATAGGGAAATCCTTTCTTTATTTTGTTGGTCTCATACCCATCTTACAAGGATTTTGGTTTTCCTGAAGTTCTGCAGGGAACAATAGTGACATAAAGTTTAATGAGAAACAAGATCATTGTCTAACCTCTTGTCCCATGAAAATAAGCTAACTAGACAGGATGACATGAATCTTGTCTCAGGAAGCTATGACTGATAACCAAAGCTTATAATTAAATGTTGTTGAGTCAATGGAGTAACTAAAATAACAAGTGTTAATGCTGATGTTGATTTTAAAATTTTAAAATGCAACAAGTTCTAATGCTATGGTTCCTAGCATTCAACCATCTAAGAAAATGATGTTAATGATTCAATTTAAAGTGCAAAATCAGAACCTCAACCACAGTGTTAACTTCTAAATTGCAGGGCGACATAGGAATTCATCTTGAAGTTCCAGCCATATATTGATTATAAGATGTTTCTGAAGGCTCTCAAAATGGGAAGATTTGGACCTACATTAATGTTTAAAGCAACACAACATGCCCACTTTTGTTTATCTTTCCTAAAGATTATCTTTTTGTGTCAAATAAAATGCCTTTTTTCTAGTCAGTGAGCCATCGATGACTCATAGAATGAAAAGTTAGCTACCCAACCATAATAAAGCACCAGTAATATATATACTTGTAGAATGCGAAGGTTGATCAACCACAACAGATTCTACCTTTCTCACAGCCAAGCAAGCACAGTCTGCAGGTGTTTCAGCCTCCCAACAGAAGATACTTCAAGTAGGAGGCCAATTTGACCAACAAAAAATAATCAACACAAAGTAATGAACCAACAAAAAGTAATCAACACAAAGTAATTAACACTGCCAAATATTCATCTAGAAACACAAGCCATACCCCAATGTCGGGGACCATAATCAGATTCATGATAGCATAACCCAAAGTTGCTAAACACTCTCACATACATGATAGCATAATGCAGATTAATCTCAGACAAATGAAATTACCTGTCAAAAGACACACAAGATAATGTTTGGAACTTGAAGAACCTCTCACCGAGAAGACAACAACCCAGCTAACCTTAAACTGAAAAAAAGAGAAATGTTAAAAGCTTTAAATGGAAACCACAGGATGAATCAACACACAATAATTTTTTTTCGATCTGCAAGCATCAAAGCATTACACACTGTCAATACTGTCGAATCCCATTGATCTACAAGAATCGGAAATAATTCGACGATACAATAACAAAGCACACAAAAAACGAATCCCATTTCACGTTTGAACAACGAAGGAGACAAGAAACAAGAAACAGAGAAGACAGAGGGAGAGACAAGAAACAGAGAAGACGGAGGCGGCCAAACCTCGAGACAACGTGCGAGAGACAACGTGCGTCGGTTGTGGGTCGACAGAAAGAGGAGTGATGAGGTTGTGGGTCGACAACGCCAGAGGAGTGGTGCGACGGTTGAGGGAGACGGAGGCGACCCGGCAACAGACGACGGTCGAGTGAGTAAAATGGGGCTATAGTTTCGAACAAGGGACAACAGATGACCTATGGTTTCGGAGACAAAGACAGACTGTCCTTGTTTTCCGGTTTTCGGATGTACAAAAATAATTGTCTCTGTCACCCAGGGACAGAAGATAAAAAGTTGGAGACCAACCAAATACTTAAAAATGACAGAATTTGTTTGTTTTGTGCTCTGTCTAACACAGGACAACAACCATACACTGATTAGAGAACAGAAGCTAAAAGTTGAAAATCAAGGCTAAAGGTCAAATGGATATATAGTCTAATTTAATACCACGAGGAGACATATGACTGTTCACGTAATTTGTGTGTACCTACATCCCCTACTTAATCCAAAAACTCTCCATTTACTTCCACTAATCCCCTTTCTCATCTTCTGTGAATTTTCATTTCAACCTTGAATTTTCAGGTGCTCTCCCGCAGTACTACGCTCGAGTCTTAGTATGTCACCGTTGAAAACTTGCTCAGACTCTTGTCATAAAATATAAATTTATTGATTAAGAAACTGAATTGTAATATAAAATTAAAATGAAATTCAATTGGTATTTGGTCTATTTGGTATGACGAGTCTGAGCAAGTTTAGTAGGAGTACCCATCCCATTTCTGTACTCCCAGTGCCTTACTTTATGTACTCTGAAAACCATCTCCAATTTTCTCTATTTTCTAGAATACAACTACCAATGCAATTTTCTCGTTTCCAAGTTCATGAGTCACCATACATCAAATGTACGTCCATTTTTACATCTAGTTTCTTGTTCTTATTAGAACCAACTTGGTCCCCTTCTCGCCTCTGACTTGGTTCGAAAAGCTTCCATGTAGAAATCTATTAATTAGAGTAGCAACATTTGATCCAAAGACTTTGTAAAAAATGTCATCCTCCTCACCGATACTTGAATCCTCAAACTCACTAAGATATCAGAACGTCCATCTTGGTATGCTTTCCACCCTCAAAATGTGATCCTCCTCCAATGATTGCACTACCTCAGAACGATCTCATTCTACTGCACTATTATCATCACCCTAACCATGTTCTTGTTCCATATCAGCTTCACGACATCAAAACCAATTTCAGGTTGAATTAGAAGGAAAAATAGTGTAATACTTGGTGGTAGGTGCTGACCATTATTTTCTTCATCTATAGCCCCTTCAGTAAATGCTAATTCAACATTTTCTCCACTAACTTTAATATCAATTGCCATTCGGGTGATGGTGTTTCAAAATATCCTACTCATTCATGCATTGCATTAGCTATTTCTTCATCAAAGTAATTAAAACATTGTCGACTGCAAGTGACAAAGTGTGAAAATATTGTCAAACAGATATATTACTCACCATCAGCTTTTTGATGATCACCAAAAATTGCAGCAATAAATTCGTCAAATCTTGCAGCCAAATTTTGATCCTACGTAATGTTGTATTTACTACCTACAATAATGTACAAAAAAGCTATAGTTAAAAGACCAATAATAGATTTCATATGAGGCTATATGATAATATTGGCAAGGAAGCAAGTAATAAAATGCTGCAAATACGGGAAATTCCTATGGTTACACAACAATGATTGAGCTAACTGCTAGCAGTGAGTTAGTAGCACAATCAAGGTATATAAGCAGGTGATCAAGGTTATAAATCTGCAAATAGAGATGTTGCCTCAACTTTTTCTCTCGTTACTGCACTCAACAAAGAAAAATGTCAGCCTCAATTCATAAGTTGACATTGAATAGAGCTTAGGAGTAGTATGCTATGTTAATTACATGAGTTGAAATTATCAACTTTTCCACGAGTAAATTCTCGTCAGTAAATATTAAACCTCCATAAGAAAGATAAGGAAGTAAAAGTTTCAAAATAATATAGCTAAATAAGGACCACAAACATTGAAAAATGTAGTTGACGTGTCACGTGTGGAGCAAACACTGAACAGCAAAGATGACTAAAAATTGACCAATGGAGTCAATAGCTATCTAATCAAAGGAAGGATACGAAAACGTAAAAGAAAAATAATGAGTCTTAAACCAGGAGTAAAGAGTCCAAGGTGGACTTATCTGCTTAAGCGGTTAGCTAAGCTTATTAGAATTTTTGCATTAATTGGCATCACTGAAATGGGTATGAATTTAGAAAAACTAAAATATTTGACTCATGATGAAGTTTTGGAGTTTGTAAATTGATTTGTGGATACTTACCTAGGGTTTAGGAAATGATGAACCTAGGACCTTTAAAAAGA
>JANZLY010000003.1:4514259-4531573 GCA_026770305.1 Erythroxylum gonoclados | reverse complement strand
TCAGCATGTTGTTTTGTTTGATTCAGATGTGTGTAGTGTAAGATAAAAAGGAGAAAAGAATATGTCCCATATAAGGTAAGATAATAATTTTAATTTTAATTTTAATTCATAAATTTAATTTTAATAAGAATAATTAAGTAGAAAATTAATAATAATAATAATAAATTTAATAAGAATGAGGAATTTAATAAAAATAAAACAAATAATAATAATAATAATAATAATGCAAATAATAATAATAAGATGAAAAAGGATTACGCCTAACGCCTAACGACAGAGTAGAGGCGAATCCCACGATTTTTAATAGCTGAAAAGACAACCGAGCCGATCGAGGTAAGATTTGGGTTATCAAAAGAAAGAAGGAGGCAACATAACAGGTGATTGGATAGGAAGCCGCAGATGGGTTGTCCCGTCTTTGTCAGAATAACCGTAGGTTAGTGTCTCATCCACGTGAGCTGAGATATCTTACGGATACAGGAGATTTGTAAGCCGACTGATATCTGCTACCAGCCAGAGAACTCCTTCCTACCACCTAGTATGAAACACCCTCTGGGGATTTTTGTCCAGAAACGTGAAAGCAAAGCAAACAGGAAGTCCTTAATCCAAAAACTAAAAGAAATAACACGCAATGGTGCTGCATAGCATCAGCTCCTGACGAGTGGTGGAGCACCCAGGAAACCAAGACAGCCAACAACCACTAACGAGAAGCAGCTGAAACGGCGACATGAACGTAAACGAAAAGAACTACCAAAAAAAAGGATAAGAATAGCAACTCACCCTTTTCTTGCAGCCAACACTAAAACCACACCACTTACAACCATAAAACATGGAAAGGCAGCATAAAAATAACACCAGAGACGAAAACACAACACACTTGATAAAAGAGGAAAAAGTAGAAGAATACCTCTCGGCGCTGAATACTCCGTTAACTTTCTCCAACTGCAGTAAAGGGTTATACCAATACAACTTCAGGTGAATTTACGTGCATGCATAAACAAAACAGCTTACTGTACCAAAACGAAATCATGGTTCCTCGGCAACAACATCGGGGTGGCTAAAGATCTTTGCATCATTGTACCGCTTGTTGTGGATAGAGAACATAAAACTCAAGGAAATAAAGAAACTAACCTCACCGCGAACGCACCAGTGACTCGCAAAACCAACTTCCACACCCAGTCGTTGAATCGTACCTACTCTCGAAATCAAAGATATAACAATGAAAAGCAAGACCAAACCTGAGTGAGCTTGGCGTTGAGGAGGCCCTCAGTGTAGGCACCTTCGGCGGGAGACCTATTCTCAATAGCAAAAACATCATCTTTATACCACAACAGCAGTATGGTCTCTCCGTCTTGAATGATCACTCTTCTCTCGCCCTTTGGCAGCGCCGTCAGCGGCACTACCGGAATCCAGTTCCCTCCTCCGCCGTCGGATGGTTGAGACCGGTCCTTATCAGTCATGGAAACCTCGGTGGCCTTGCATGAGACTTGTGGACGTCGAGCCTTGAGAGTCCAAGGAGGGACAAAGTGGGAGTTGATGGACAATGTGGAGACGGGACAGTATTTGGGGCAGTGTCGATCGTCCAAATGGTGGGGTTTAGTGAAGGATGAAGATAAATGAGAGAGTGCGGTGGCCATGGAGGAGGATGAGCGAGAGAGAGAGATTGACAGAGGTGAGTGAGGGAAGGTGTGTGCATGGCCACTCGAAGTGGATAACTATTAGTGAATCTACTGTGTCCACGATTTAGGTAGGGTGAGGGAGAGTCCAGACTTCTTTTCTTTTCTATTTTCTCCAAAATTCAATATACATATATATATATATATAATATGTAGTACTACTCGTGGTCAACAAGATGTCGACAATTACCCGAAAGAGTGTTATACAAGCGTCAGCCAAAATAGTCGTATAGCGCGAGCAGCCAAAGGCAGCGACGAAGCGAGAGACAGAACATGAAGTTCGCAGTGAAGTCGTGGACCAAAGGCAAAGCGCGGACTGGGTTGCTTCATGTGGGTACCAACCAGCCACCACTGGAGACCCCTTCTCTTCTGATTACTACCCTCAAGGGACTTCCTCTTTTTATCTCACCTGACCTCCTGTCTTCTCTGCCTCATCCTGACTCCTGTCTCCTCCAATTTAGCCCCATCCACTTGTAAGTTGTACCTCATTACATGGATGTTGATAGTTGATGATGATTGCCCTTCTCTTGTTTTTATATTCTTTTTGTCATGTCACTGCCTGTTAACTTGAAAATTGATAATGGGCCACTCAATGAGTTGGTTGTTACTGCGTTTAAGGTGTTTGATGTTTGGATTCTGACATTGTTGGACATGTTATTTATTTATTTATTTTTCAATGCTAAGTTGCTGAAACTAAAGGCTATACTTTAAAGTCGGAGTCTTTTAGTCAGTGAAACTTATTTCAAGGTGGCTACTGATTGTGATCAGAGCATGACCGAATGCTTATAGCTGGTGATTTAATGAGCTTGAGCAGTGGCAATTCATTTTTCATCTGTATGTCTGCATCTCTCTCATTGATTGGTGCGTGACATATGGGTTAATGTAGTTCTGTAGGAATGTAATTCAAACGACGTTAAGGAGATTAAATGTCAAGGCTTTTGACGGTTCTACTCAAGAATATGCGGTAGAAAGTAATGAAGCATAACAGTGAACGGCTCTTTTCGTTTTGAGCTTGATTAAGGCCTTGTTTCTGTCCTTAACAGTTAACAGCGCCCTGAGTTCCCTTTATGTTGTTTCTGGTGCCCATGACTCGGTCTCGCATCAGATAAGGTCTTACTGTTCTTTAGAGCCAGAAGATAACCTACTTTCCAAACCCAGATGAACCGCTGCATTGTATCTTAAGATATGGGAAAACTATTAAAACATTACAATGAATTTCGAAGTTTGCATTATCTTTAGAGCCAAAAAAAAAAAAAAAAGACATTATCTTCTCCTTATGTTTGTCAAGATTTAATAATTTGTGAAAAATCACCACGGCTTGAGTTTGAAGGAATTTGTCCAAGCCTGCTTTCTCACTCCTTGCACACCCACTTCTTGTCTTGATCAGGAACACCTCCTTGTTAAGATTTTTATCATTGTTAAATCATCACTTTGGACATAGTGCCGTGGTTTTTGTTCTGCAGCGTGGATGGTCCTACTCCGAGGACTATATCAGACATTGGGGGACTCCATCAGATGCTTGGTATGCAGGAATATGGCTTTGCTGCTGTAGCAAGAGATTCCATTCAATGCCTTCCTGCATCTGATGCTGCAAATAAAGTTGGAGCATCTTTTGATACACCTGGTGGTCGTCGTTTGGTAATTCGGCTTGTTTTTTTCTCATATTCTTAAATATAATGTCTGTATGACTGTTTTCTATCTTTCATTGGTTTTTGTACTGGTGATTTTTCTTATCTGCTGTTTTCTGGTCCTTGTGAGCATTTATACTACTTTAAAATGTTTCCTGCTTATAGATAAAACCTGCAGAATACATGAAAATCATTTCTTCCATGAGGCCGAACCTTTGGGCCAGTTTGGCTGATGAAGTGCCTTCTTGGGTATCTGATAAGAGGAATAAGATGTCGGTGGACAGAACTTTAAAATGGCTCGATGAATGCATTTCACTGAGCCCTGTAAGTCCTGGAGACACTCTCTTTCTGTTTGCTATAATTATGTAGAAGTGTAAAATAAATATAGACCAACATGAACTTGCTTGATTTCATCAAGTTTATCAATTATAATAGGGAAAGTTGAAATTGATCATATGCAACACTCTAGTAAGTGACATTTGTTAGTATATAAATTGTGAATTTGATAATGGTAGGTAGAAATAACATGTTTGAAATTTAAAAGTTTAATTGCATTGACTGTGCTTTATGCTTACACACATGTGCCTATTAAATTTGCATCACTTATGGAGTTCTAATATATTCACACCCCAGGCTTGGACATTCCTGAGTTATGTGCTTATACTGGAAAAATATTAGATAATAGCTAGGTAATTACTGAACGAGCATGGTACTAGTCTTGTATATGTATTATCCATATGTTGACTACTAACTTAGACAGGAGGAGCTGTTTTCGGAGCTGTTGTTGGAGGGTCAAATATAGAAGAAAGGAAACGGTGTGCAATGGAAACTGCTAAGCGAAATGTATCAGGTATTACATATTCCTTCTCTACTTAGTTGGGCTTTCATGTACTTGTTTTATCAACCATAATGTTCTTAACCAGTAGAGCAACATTAGACGTTGCAGTGCAATTAAGCTTAGTGCTTATTTAACTAGTCCATTAACCTTTTTATTGTATCGGACTTGGATTATTGTGTATGTGGATGATCCTCATTTTATCTGCATCTCTCTCTCTCTCTCTCTCTCATATTTCCTGTTCACCATAATCTTCTTTTTAATCTTGTCTTGATTTATTTATTTTCATGTTATACGCAAAAAAGTAACCAGAGTTTATGCTTGCTTGACACCATTTTATTAGATTGAGCTTTGGAAAACCTATTATTGTTAGGCGCATTTGTTTAGTTTTGATCTTTTCTTCTGAGCAGTCCTTGTGGGTTATTATTTTCTAGTCAGCTTTTTATGTTACACCTTTAAGGAAGTTAATGAAATTGTGCAAAAGGGCAACATCTTAGATGTGTTTTTAGGCATGGATGGATCTAGAACTTTGATTCAATGGGGACAAATTATGATATTTACAAAATACTAATGTCATCTTATCATAATGAACTCGTCCAATTCTCACATGGTTGTAAATGATCTCATTTAATTTATCCAGTTTGAAATAATTCCAGAATGTATCTGCTTAAGTTAGAAAACATATTATCATTCTTATAAATCATACTATTAGGCCCAAACTGCGTTTCTTTTCCAATAACCACTGATTAAAGTCATGCCTTGCTACAATGTTTGTAATATTAAGAAACTTTCCATTCAGACAAGTGCCTTTTGAGTTACATTACGATCAGTAAAACTTTCTCTTGTGTGATTAAATTTAAAATCATTTTCAGTAATCAATACAGAGTACTCCCTATGCCATTTCTATTTGTTCATTCACTATGGTGTAGCTACAGGTACAAGAATCTCCTACAGAAAAGGATTGAACCATATGTGAACTCCTTATATTTGATGTCCAAATAAAAATATCTTTTTCATGACTTTGTTAACCTCTTAGGTGGAGATGTAGACAAATAGGGTAATTTAATATAGAAAAAAATGTAAGAACTCCCATGTTAACCCTGGGAGTTAGATAATTAAGTTTTAAACCAGCAGTGTATTTAATGTTTTTTTATTGGTGCTCGGTATATGCTCACAAATTGAAGAAATTTGTTTCTGCAGGTTATTGGATTGGAGGATTTGGTCTTGGAGAAAGCATGGATGATCAACCTGCTTTGCTTAATGCTGTAACTGTGAGATATTTAAACTTTAGGAATGAAAGTTTCACATTAACGTTGATTATCTTTGCATCTGAAATGGAATACAGTCAGATGTCAAATCTGTAAGTTCTGATGCTACTTTGAAATGTTCAGGATAATTTACCTGAGGAAAAGCCACGCCTTGTATGTGGACTTGGTCTACCAGGTATTGGTTGTTTGCATGCCCTTCCATCATTTTGTTTGTTGCATGGGAAATAATTTAACCTCACCCTGTGATGAAAACACCTAATGCTGCCTGGAAAGCAGTGAAATTTAAAAGTATATTCATATTAGATACGTCCTCTGAAGAACCAACTTTCTGATAAAAATATATTAGTTTTCTGTTTTGGCATTCATGCAGTGATATGCCAAGCAGGTGATCCATAGTTTTAACAAATAGGAGATGTCAGGTACATGCTGGACAACCTTTTGATAATTGTGGAATGGCAACTGTTAAAACAAAATTACTACATCACTATCTTACTATTTGACTTGGGGACAAATTTTCTAGGGAATAAATTTGCACTTCTCAAGACTTTTTTTTCTTTTTTGCGTGCTCAGGAGAGTTTGACCGCACTGAGGGCTGTGTTTGACTGTTTGCATTTCATTTTTTTATTAGGGGTTTCCTGGTTATAATTGGAATTCTTTTTTGCATGTCATAAGAGGAAGTGTTGAAGGGAGTTGCTGCTGGCATAGATCTTTTTGATTCATCGTATGTGTTTCAGTTCCAAACTTATTGTCCTCCGAGCATGTGTTTAGTGATTTTCCTTTGAAATTTCGAACTTTTCTCTTAATGCAGCTACATTTACCATCTTACACTTGGAGGTTTTGCACTTACCTTTCCACTCGATAGTATTGAATTCAATAGATCAGATCTTAAACCAAAAGATATGGTAATTGATCGGACTAAGATCAATCTTAAAGCAACAGTTTACAGGTAAAAAATAGTTCCTTTTTGTACTTAGATTGTGTCTAAATTTTCACCAATCTCATCTTCATGATTATCAAAATTATGAACATTAACATCTTGATCTCTTGCAATAGTTAATGAAAGTTGCATTTATAAGACCTTATTGTGAAAGATCTTTCCGTATTTACTCTTTACCTCTGAAATTAATTTTTCGTATAAGTAAATGCATTTATAAGCAAATATTTTTGTGTTACAGGAAAGATACTTCCCCAATTGTTGCAGGCTGTTGTTGTTATACTTGCTTGAATCATACTAAAGCTTACATCAATCACCTGCTCAATGTCCACGAAATGCTGGCACAAATATTGCTGGAAATGTACGTGATCCTTTGCCTTTAATGATATCAATGACAATGCTAATGGTAATATAGTAGTACCAATGTTGAATATGCTGATGGGGATGATGCCATGTGCCACAGACATAATACACACCATTATATTGGATTCTTCCGTTCAATTAGAGAAGCAATCAAGCAAGACAAATTTGAGCAGTTCCACCAAGTCTTTGTTCAAAGCAGGCGTGAACATCTTGCTTCGATTACTGTTTAGGTATCACTTACCTCGTACTTTACAATTTCCCATTTTTCCAGCTCAGTGTTGCTGATGGTCTCTGTTTCCTCTTAATGACTAATCAACAGCAAAACTGACAAGAAAATTTCCACCTTGTCTGAGCAGTAAAAAGATGTATGTTGTGCATCCACCAAACAGAACCGGATATTAAACCTTGGCATTTGAATGAATGGTGTCAAGTAATGGATCGGACTCCTGGTGTAGATGAGATGACAACAGAAGTTCCTCTATGCCACGATCCTGTTGTATTATGTCAAACTTCCAGGCTTTGAATTAATACATTCTTTCATGACTGCAAGTTTTTTCAGTCAACGAATCTTTCTTTCAGTTTTTGGGATACAAAGGAAATGTCCACCAGGTTCACCGCCTCCTTTGCTCACCAATCTGTCCAGCTCTAACAGGTCTTATAGGCCTTCTGAACGATTACTAGATACAAGTACACATCCAGCTTCAATGATCCTGCCCAATATCTGCTCAAATAGGTTCTTTCCCTTCATTTTCTCCCGATTTCTTCATCATAGAGTTTCTTTCTATCCATGTGTTGGCCTTCGGTGCAAGAACAAGTGGAACTACGACCGGATGAATCATCCCTTATCTTTCTTTTAGTAAAAGTTTGTATCGAACAACTTAGCTCTAGTCATGCTCCATCGTTGAGTTATGAATGAATGTACCTTTTTTATTCAATGCAAGGCGTTCATGATAAAGGCTCCTTTATTTATGCAACTAGCATCATAATTCTGAGGCTTATCTTCCAATCCTGTGGATATGTTGTTCACTTGCATGTTGAGCAACCATGTCAAAAATTACCTGATCCTCCATTTTAGCATCTCTTTTAGTTGTGAACTATACTAACGTGTCTTATTTCATTTTGCTTCCCACTCGTATCATTTCTATTTAGAGAGTTCGTCATGGATAGTGTTTGGAGGACTTACTATGTGCCTTGGCTTATTGTGCTAACTAGTGCTTAAATGGGATAACAAACTGGCACTAAAACTTATATGACTTTGTAACCAACGAAAGTTGCATAGTGCGGACGTGCAGGTTCCACTAGCACTATTGTAAAACTTCTCTCATCTTGTTCGTTCACATAAAGAACATAATCAATGAAGATATGAATGTTTTCAAAGCAGACCTTAGTTATACTCTTCAAAATTCTATCTTTATTTTGGCGATCTGAGAAATCTTGGACCAATCTTCACCGTTCTCCCGCTGGCATCTTTTCTGCAGTAAAGGACTAGTGTTCATAGACAAAGAAGAATGAGAAGAGGGCAGCCCCTTTTCTGGCAAGGACTGCAGATTATAGCATCCTCAGTTCTTTAAGAGAAGTTAGGTTTTAAAGTCCTTTAGAGTCGAGAGATTCTAAACCACGAAAATCCGATATCCTAAGAGAGGTAATAGTGAAAGGTAGCTCCTTTCTCAGCACAGATTTCAACTTGGGACAATCACTGACTGCTAACTTAACAAGCTTAGTGAGTTGTGGAGTGTTGCTGTTGTGTTGACAATAGATTCTAAAGTCCTGCAATTTCCATATATGAAGGCTGGTGAGGGAGGTGGGAAGCCCTGAGCAAGTGTGGTCTTATCTAGCGTACCCATACCGACTATGGGAATAAGGCCCAGGTGACAGAAGCTGCTTAAGTATCCAATTGTTATCTCCTATCCCTGCCATAATCATAGGTTTTATCCATTACGGAAGCAGATGCTAACTTCTGGGATGATGGCTTCTTTTACAATATCTTCTTCTGGATCAGATGCAATTTTTTGAAAAGCTTGAATAGTTAATCAGACTAGATGCAGTCTTTTCATTAAATATTCAAGTTTTTCAAGAGAATGATCTTGGTCAAAAACAGGTTATTGGAGAAAAAAAGGGTTTTCCAAACTCCATCTGTGTGCTAGTCGGTGGTCCAGCTCCCATCTCCGAGGCGCATAAGAATCCCATCTGAATCCCATCTAAGAAGTCATCAGCTTCACAGAAAGTATTTTTGAGCTCGTCAAGCCACTTCTTATCTGCTTCTCCTCGGCATCAACAAGGTTTTCTTTCAACAGGTATCGTCATTGTCTTCAACTTCTTATCTATTAACCTTCTGAGAAGCAAGCCTATCAACATAACCGAGAGGAAGGAAGAGAGAAATGTTCCTACGACGATCTCCGCGGCCATTATTCTTGCTATTTGGAAGGAAATTATGGATCTAAAACAAGGACTTTTCAGGAACAACTCAGATAGTAGGATGTGATTAGCTTTGATTCAGAAACCTCCACGACACTAATGTTGAAATAGTTAAGATTCTGAGAAAGATAAAAGTCTTCTCGGAAGGAGAACCTATGAAAGTTCGATAACGCGTGCTGATCAAAAGAAGCCCTCTTCTAAAGTGCAGCGGGCCATCGTTATCACGTCCCCTATTGCAAGTATCGTTCCAATTACGTCTTACATATACAATAACGGAGCGAGTTACGGATCCAAGATTTTAGTCTTAGGACAAGGACAAAATTTTTTAGTCTTAAGAGGGAAAGAAATTTTTTTTAATTTTGAAAAAAGGGGGCCAGATTTTTTTAACAAAGCATTTTTTAAAAAAAATTTAGGCTTGGGGCCATAGCCCCTGCTAGCCCCCCACTGGAAGAGTTCCTATCTAATCTTGACAAACTTTTGAAGTTTAGACTCGGTCGTAATTAATAGGATAAAATTTAGGTTACATAAACTGATTCAGAAGTTGAACAGGGTTCAGAGCACAGGTGTATCATGTTGCTGCTAAAGAATATGTCTTGAACAGATAAGCCAATATGTCCTTGTAGTCACCAATCTCAGCACCAGTGTTAGGATCAACTAAATAAGGTACCTGCATGTGGGTAAACCGAATGTAAAGGTCTTGGAAAAATACTGGGAGAAGATGTCAGAAAATGACCTTTTGATTTCCAGATAAATTAATGAGCAAGTCCGTTCGCTTAGATCCTGCTCCAACATTCAGAAGAACATATGGGATCTCCAGTTCGCACAGTGCCTCTCTAACAATTCTTGCATTCTGTCAAGAAAGGAGATAAGGGCTGTAAGCATAAAAGAACTGTTTGATACAGCAGACGAAAAAGAACTTCAATGTATAAAGAACATTCTAACATTTTGGAGCATAATCAAGTTTAGGCTGTATAGACAAAATAGTTCTATAGATTCAATCAACAGACAAAACGTGATAGGTAGGTCAGTACCAAAAGGAATGTTCTTACTGGATTATTTTCATACGAGAAAAGTTCCAACTTCTTGGGTGGCATGTCTGGAGTGGCCTTTTCCCATCTGCTCATTCCTCTACCAGCTCGAAGAAGGGTAGGCATCCATCCAGTGAGCAATGTGCTGGAGTATTGCGGAGGGGAAGAAGAAATTGAACATATGTAACTATAAAGAGAATGCTTTCTGACCAATTAGCAATTACATTTGAAAGTCAATACCTTTCCAAAAGCCCTACTGAGGGACTTCTCTTACCATATTGCTGAAATAGGTACTTAACAATGTCCCCTATCAAAAACAGTAGAAATAAATGTATTACACCACTCAGCACGAGTACAAGTTCAAATCTGGCGCTCTTCACAGCTAAGATTTTGGAAGTGACATTTAGATCAGCCATATACATAAGAAATACATAAGAAATTGTGTTGCATAGCCTTGCTGTTTAAGTGTTAACAATGGTACTATAAATTTCCTTGTCTTTTTAGCAATTGATTCAAGTGAAGATTGCACAGAAGAATATGAGTGTGTTTGAAACGGTTGTTTGCTGATACTTTTTGTTACTATCATCATTAAGGGATTAAGATGCAACTTGGCACCCATATAAACAACTAAATATGCAGGTATTTCACTAAACCACTAGTAGTCCAGAGCACATAAAAAGGTTTGTCTGAAGCCTCACCACTTACCACTTTCATACATTGAAACACCAGTGTTTGGATCAACGAGAAATGGAAACCTGCATAGCAATTTTCGTAACCGTGCGACATTCACAAATAAATGAAAAAACTTGAGACACAGAGCTGCAGATGTAAGAAAATTAGTAGCTATCCACCACATAATGGTACACTGCCGTGTATTTCAAGTTTATAGAGTAGAGAACTGCCATCAGCTTTCTGTACTTTTGAGAACCATATGAAACTTTAAATCTTTACAATGGACAGATCACCTATAACTTTTTTGGCAAACGGAGATATGTATGAACTTTCAATTAGTAGTTATTCTATATTCGTCTTCAACCTTTAATTAGAAAAGACTTGATTTGTTGGCAAGCAACACAAGTTAGAGATGATCACGTGAAACTACATATCTAAGAAAACAAAAAGATGAAGAACTCCATGCTTAACAGAAGTTTGATAATGGTCGCTATAGAAAATTAGCTAAAAGATTTGAGAAATTAAAAATATTAAAAAAAATTATCTTTCAACTGAAGAAAAAAGTCTCTATGTTTGCACATTTCATTGGATTAATTAGTACTCCAAAAGTTAGGAGGAAGATCACAGGCTATTAGTTGAAGGTTATGTTAGCCACAACAGCTGAAAGTTCGGGCTATATCTGGAGCTGTATATGAAATTTATGAAGAATATGTAGCTAATTTTTTCCTTCCTGAATGTTGCTATTTCACAAAAGAAAACAGGAATGAGACACTGTCAATCTCGAAACAGCACAGGAAAGATAATAATTTCATAGCTCATAACAAATCATATTAAATTTAGAATTCTAGTTAAATTAAAAGGAGAGGAACAACATACAGCTCTTTGCCTCCAAGCTGTTTGACCAACTCCCTATGTTTTATAGAGCCTTTAGGACAAGGATACACCTGCGGTAACAAATCAAAGTGATGATGAACGAGGAAGCAAAGTGGGAAGTGAAGTAGAAATAAGAAAATCATTTGACAGGGGAAATGAGAATGAAGTCAAAGAAGAATGTTACTCGATCCCTGTGATTTTTCTGTTAATTCCCAATTATGCATAAGTAGACTACTTGTTGAGGGAAAAAATGAAACAGGCTGAGGACATCCTGACATTTAAATAATAACCATCTGAATGTTTAACGACAACAAAATGTTGCTAGGGATGGATAAGCTATCAGTAAACAGAATAATTGCAGGAGAATCCTAGCTAGCATGGTGGTGTAACACTGGTTGATCTAATGAATATAAGAAATTAACAACTGTTTAACAACCATGACTACAAAGAATAATAATCTATGAACAAGTTTACTCACATCAACTGAAAGATCCAGCTCAGTCATTGCCTCTCGAACCCTCCGACAGAAGGGGCACGCTTCTATTGCAAAGAAAAATTTGGAACCTTAATTGAAATCCAATCACGGTAAAAAGAATAGACTGATTCAAGAAATTAATCAGGAATTAAGGAAAGAAGTAATGGTATCATGTGCTGCAAATACTACGCTAGCTACAAGTAGACTTTATACCAAAAGGGTTGCATTTTCAATTAATGTGTATCCTAAAGTTCAGGGTAAGGAAGGAGTCTTAAGTAACTACTAATTCAATACATATGAAAGTGGCTCCTTATGCATATGTTAGTTTTCCACGATTGATCCCTATGCACACCATTTCTGAATGTAGAAGGCATTATGAAGAGCGCTATTGATGAAACTCTGATCAGCACTGAGGAGGCTTACCAAATTCAAACAATTGCAGACGTTGTGGAGGATCTGATGAAATTGTCCCTTGATTGTTCAAGCTATCAGTGACAGCTGTTGATCCCCATGGAAATCGTGCCAGGGTAGACAAGAATGATGTTGTGAACTGTCACAGAACATACGTTCAGATGTGAGTCACCTGGAGGGAACATTTAAACCTTGCATAGTTGTCATTAACACATGCAAACAGACGCAAGGAAAAGAAATATAAGCTGTTAGAGGACAATATTAATAAGTTGACAACCAACTGCTATAAGAAAATATAGGAAACATTTTAAGTATTTACCTCAAGATTATAATTCCTTGCTTGAGATGGATCTCCTTGCTGCAAACCAGAGGAAAAATTAACTCTTAAGATAATTAAAAAGACGAAGAAGATTATGAACTTTAAGAGCAAGAAGGAATGGTACATCAAGCACGATTAAAACTAACTTCTGAAACCAAAACTAAAACAATTTGCAGAATGCATTGGAAATTTCACGCTCCCAACAGACAGGGAAGAGGCAATAAGAAACATGTATGAATTATCCTGAAATCACTGAAATAAGTAAAATTAATGTCCTTTAAAGACTGGAAATTATAACGCTTGTGCGATGAAATAGAACTCTCACTATAATAATTCTTAATTATAAATACTATTTTTCACCAAAAAATGACAAGGGAGTAGCAGGGAAAAAGTCATCTTTCACGGGCAATGCCCCCTACTAATTTCCCTTATCAGAAACCAACTAATTTAGCTCAAAAGAATATTTCAAGCAAATTGGCGGCTTGCACCACACAAAGAACAAATCTTTATTCAATCCCACTGACACAAAATGATTGAAAATGATAGTTAACTCATAAGTAAAATCTTACAGAGAAGAGCTTGAGCAGAGGACAAAGAAAAGACAAGAAACTAGTCGAAGAAGAGCTTGTGGTGCTGGAAGCCAAAACATTTTCATTGTCCAGAGCGACTGGTTTCTCTGTATCAGCTGATTTGGCTTGACATCTGCTGGTGAGAGCAGAGACTCTGTTACGATTGCTCGTCAAATGACGCAGTGCCTGCACTCTACATGAGTGGCTCGGTGGGTAAGTTAGCGCATAATTGAGTTGATGGGGTGGCGAGTTGAAAGAAGACGGAGGGTACTTCAGACACGACAACATTGTTGTTCGCTATATCAGCTTGCTTACCTTAAACAACTCATCTTCTCTTGTAGTGTGTGTTGCTAATTTTGGGCTTACAAGTACTCTGGGCTCTGACAACAACGATCTGTCTTGGTTTTTTCCATTTGTTGACTTGAAAGTAGTTGACGTTAACAGTCAAGCCCAAGTGGAAGATTAAATAATCGTCTGAATGTTGGGCAAAAGTTAAGGATATGTCTGAACCTTGAAGATTAGCTTTGGTTTCTATGGTATTCCTAACACGTTGGCTGTCTCGGATATTAGTTACCAACTTCAATTCTTGTACAAGGTCTTCATTTTCTTGTTCTAAAAAGTGTTCACTTTTTTCTTAATTTCGAATTCGCTTACATGGATGAAGATTTCTTTGGTACGGTTTAACTGTGTACATGGGATATCTGCGATTTGGTTTCTTTGTGTGTGCGTGTGAATCGATCCATGTGATTGACTTCTCTTCCTAGTTCTTTGCAAGTTTAAAGTTCATTTCTTTAAGGTATGTTGTTTAGGCTTACGATACTGAAACTACCATCTGTCTTAAGTTGTTTGATAGCGAATCATTGTATGCAGGTAGATATTAATTCAACTGTTTGTGGGTTTCTATGTTGAATTACCTTGTTCGTTTTTCTATAGTTGGATTTCTGTGGCTGTTTCTTATTTCCGTGTTTATGCTTTTCGGATAAAGAGTAGTGAGATTATCAATTTTGTGCTCATTACTTTTGCCTAGTCGAATTTCATTCAAGTGATGCCATCATTTCCAGATGTTGCAAAATGATGCCCTGATAATTTTATCTCATAATTAAATAGAACTTTCGTCATCTTTGTTGGTTTAGTTTTGATGATGAAGTTGCTTGTATTATTTGCTGCAGTAAGTAGTTTGGTCTGGCTTTATGGGTGGACAATCAATAGATGATGATTGGGAGTTTACTTCCAAATCCTATGGGGTTCGGACAGTTGTTTTGGTTGGACGCACGGGCAACGGCAAAAGTGCCACTGGAAACAGCATTTTGGGGAGAAAGGCCTTCAAATCAAGAGCTAGCTCAACTGGGGTTACTAGCACTTCTGAATTGCAGCAAACCGTGCTAGGAGATGGTCAAATTATCAACGTCATTGACACTCCTGGTATGAAACAAGGATATATATGTGTTTGTCTTTTCCACAATGAGCTTTTGGTCTCTTTGTTCTATTCTATCTTTGTAATACCAAATGATGATCAATCTACTGCAGGACTATTCGATTTTTCTGCTGAATCCGAATTTGTTGGAAGAGAGATTGTCAAGTGTATTAATATGGCAAAGGATGGAATACATGCAGTTATTGTGGTTTTATCAGTAAGAACTCGCTTTTCAAAAGAAGAAGAAGGGGCTATACGTAGCTTACAGACATTGTTTGGGAGTAAGATAACTGACTACATGATTGTTGTTTTCACTGGGGGAGATGAACTAGAAGATAATGACGAGACGTTGGAAGATTATCTAGGTCACGAATGCCCACAACCTTTGAAGGTTGTCTTCTTAAACTATGATTAATTTTGATTTATGTTAGAGATGAGTTTGTTAATGTTTTTAACGAATATGTGCTACAAGAGTAGTTATCTAAGTAATGATACACCAAGGAAGTTGGAGTTTTATACTGATTTTTTTAAATAATTAATCTCAGTATTTCTATCATATGGCATCACATATTTCAAGAATTTATAGTCTTCCCTTTAGTAATGGTTGACATATTATTAAGAAAACTAGTTCTTGTATAAGATGTTCCTAAAATTTTTGGAGTTGTCAGTTTCCATTCACCAATCCATGAAAAGAAAGTTGTGTTAGACCGTGGGAGCTATTATGGATGACATATCATCCAAACACCCCAGTGGCTGGCTTCACGATCCAATAGATCCAAATCATCTTGATTGACTGCTTTGATTTTTCCTTTCTTTTCCTTTCAACCACTGTTATTTGGCATCTAAACCCTGATTCATTAGCTTCAACATTCACTCCAGTGGATGGTTTGAGCTTAGATTTATGTAGGAGATAGCAACTTCAACAGTGGGAAAGTAGATTCTTGAGATTAATTTTTTTTAACATATTCTTTGGCCAAATTGATTTTGAGTTTCTTAACTTTGTTTTCTGCGTCTTATGTATGTTTGTGGAATATTATTTCCTAGCATTAATGTTTTAATTCTGTTCTAACATTTATGTAGGACATCCTTGCAATGTGTAACAACCGACTAGTGCTTTTTGATAACAAGACCAAAGATGAACTTAAAAGAGTGAATCAGGTTCAGGAGCTTCTTGTACTTGTGAACAAGGTTATTTCTCAGAACAATGGACAACCATTCACTGACGAGTTATTTATGGAATTGAAGGTGGGTGTGTTCAGAATTTTTGGTATAGACTATCACGATCTACTATCTTCCACGGTAATGTATTAATTGATATGACAGAACGGCGAAATAAGACTCCGCAATCAGCAAGAAGAAGTATCTTCCCTAGAAGGGTATAGTAAGCAAGAGATAACAGATTTGAAGGCGCAAATGCAGATCAACTATGAAGAACAGTTGAAACGGATAACTGAGATGGTATTTCATTTCCCTTAGTTCTTACAGATCAATTTGTCAAATGTGATTTTGCGTTTGTCTGAGATTTTGATAAAATGTTTTCATTAATCTTAGTTGAGCTTTTCATGGTATTACCTGAGAAGATAACTCCCAATAGAGTCAAGAATTCCCAGTAATGAATTCTTGTTTCAGTTACATACAAAAATTCTGAAAGAGCAAAACCAGAAGCATTTGAATATTGTAATCAGTAGATATCTTACGTTGAAGAATGGTTAGTCTTAGAGCATCATACTTGGTGTAATGGTAATTCTTCGTGTTTTAGACTGTTGTCAGCTTAATTCGATTTCTAGATCTGAATCATATATCTAATTGGTGCCATTCAATAAATTATCTTGAACTGGTCTACAAGATTATTGTCATTGACAAAATTCTGCAGGTTGAGTCTAAGCTTCAAGAGACAACCTATAGGCTTGAGCAGCAGTTGGCAGAGGAGCAAGCTGCGAGACTAAAGTCAGAAGAGACTGCGCAACTAGATCGAATGAGATCAAATGACGAAATCCGCAAGCTTAGAGAGAACTTGGAAAAGGCTCAAAGAGAGACTGATGAGCTCCGTAAGAAAGCTGAAAGCCTTTGTGCTATTCTATAAACTGCTAAAATCCGTCAGCAAAAACTGGACTATTTTCTCTGAATCCTCTGGTTGGTATCTCTGCAGAGTGTTTAAGTGTCCACTGCTTATCATTGAATCACATGTATATGTTTCCAAGTTTGATGTTGGTTTCTGTAAACTGCTTATCGTTGAATCTTATGTATATACATACATACTTTTGAACTATTGTTGATAGAAAATTTGGAGGAAAACATACTTGTGAATGTAAAGAAAAAATTACAAAAAGTTCAAGCTATGTTGTACTAAGTCCTCCCAAATTGAGTAATAGCTGAAGATTCGAGAAACTCGGAGATCGTTATACCCTAAATGTTAACGACTTTGCCTTTAATTTTG
>JANZLY010000003.1:4109638-4121635 GCA_026770305.1 Erythroxylum gonoclados | reverse complement strand
GAGCTCTAATTAACTCATTAATTGCCTCAGATTCCTTAGCAATCAGACGAGAAGACCTACGCAAAAGTCTTATTTGATCCTGAATGTTGTTAAGAGTAACTTGGCAATTCTCAACTCTAACATCACATCCCCTATCTAGCTAGAGTTCAAGATTTTGAGAGCTTTTTTAACCATCTTGAGTTTAGACACTACACAATACATAGGAGTACCCTGAACTTGAAAGGATCAAGCATCCTCTACAGTCTGAAGGAAATTGGGCTGAGAAGCTAGAAAATTTAAGAACCAGAAGGGAGAAGTTCTCTTCTGCATATTAACTAAAGACCTAACCACTATTGGAGCATGGTCTGAGATGTTTGGGTTCTGAATAACACAGTATGAACTAGGATACCTAGAGCTCTAAGCCGAGTTTATGAGTGCTCTATCTAACTTCCTAGCAGTAAAGGAATCTCCACTTTGTTTATTGTTTCAAGTAAAACTTGGACCACAAGAATTTAAATCAAACAAAGCATTGTCCTCAACACACTTTCGAAAATCACTCATCCCATTCATAGCAGAGGGATTTATAGGGTCTGCCTTATGAGGACACAAAATAGTATTAAAATCCCCTGCAATAATCCAAGGAAAATTACCTACAGAGTGGTTAATGTTTGATAGATCAGACCAAAAATTCTTCCTATGGTTGAGGTTATTAGACCCATAAATACAAGTCACTAAGAAGGAAGAAGAATAGTTCCTAGGGGACAACTCTAAGTGAATCAACTGGTCATTAGAGCTTAGTATAGAACACAAAAAACTATCAGGATTCCAAGCTAACACAATCCTAACATTCAAAGACTGTCTACATTACTGTAATAAGTCCATCTAAGAAACAAGAAGGAGCAAACATTATTCAAATAGGAAGGAGATCTAATCCTAGATTCTATCAAACTAACAAAAGAAATAGAGAATCTCTTCAGACAAGCATGTACTGCTAATTGTTTTTAGGGTTGTTTAGACCCCTCACGTTCCAAAAAACCAAATCCATTAACACAAAAACCAGAAACCAGCAACACATCCTACTTCTGTTTCCTCCCAGATTTCCTACTTGTCCTCACTGTAAAGTCCCCCTCTGCCCCTCCCATAATACCAGGACTAGTAGGGACCAATTCAGAAATAGGAGAAGGAGTTATACCTACTTGATTTATAGCAAAAGAGTTGGAATCCTCAAGGTCTCCATTCGATTCTTCTTGCATCTGTTGATCCTAGTTTAGAAGAGAAGGATCCCCTGCAATACTTGCATCTTTATCTCCTTGTATTGTCATCTCATTAATATGATCCTTCTGTTGAGATTCGTGCCTTTACATTGCTCATTATGAATCTCTGGTGCTCTAGTTTCCTTATTACTTTGAACTGTCTTCTCTGATATTAGTTCCTGTTCCTTTTCCTACTGAGTTGGAATGTTTGATATCTTCTCCTTTCCCTTCTCCAACTCTTATTGTAATCCAGTGTCAAATACTCTCCTTGCAAGTACCCATTCCTTCCTCTGTACATGCTGATCAGGGTCCCATTCATACTCGATCCTTATTTCCTTAAAAATTATTTTCCCCTCCTCATTGTTCGTTGCCAGTTGGAAGGAAGAAGACCAACTCTTCGGTAGTTCTAGCTCCACACACATCCATGACATCCTAACTGTCTGAGAATTCATTAAAAGAGGGTAAAAGGTAAAATTCTTAATTTAACTGATCAACTTACCTTTTCAGACTTTCCACTTCAATAGCAAACTATACAAAAACACTTTGCTCCTGTGCCATATGTACCGAACTCATTCATCACCATTGAAGACCAAAAAGTTATCTTCCATCAATTAAATTTTATACAGTTGTTAAAACACAAGCTGTTGCCAAGAATATAATTTCTTGCTTAGACTACTTCAAAGTCCTCACCAGTGGAAAATTAAAAAGAAAAAGGAAAGAAGAGGGCAGCCTGACATAGAATTACAAAATATTATTTCTTACAAAATAATTTTCTATGCAGTACTCAATCGTTAAGCTACAAACAAACGCACTGCAATCCCAATACAAGCCACACCTTCCGGCGAGCAACTGCTATTAACTTGACTGGGGGTATTATCATCTCATAATCCTTGCCACCAAGTGTATGGTAATGGCTTCTTTACAGGGGTATTTTCTGAACCTTTCCTTTTCTCATTTCCTCTTTTCAACAAACGAAAATCCAACTTGTTAGAGTAAATCCAACAATGGAGGTTGTTCAGACTGCTTGGCCTGAGTAGATCTTGAGGTTGAAGTTCCCCCTCTACCTCTTCCCCTTCCTCTACCAACAGCAGTCAATGGTGGTGGAGCAAGTTTTGGTGCTGCTTGTTCATTCTTGCTAGAACCAAAAATTGATTCAAGATCTGATGATTTCTTTTCATTATAAGACCCAATCGTTGACATACTCTGGTTTTGTTTCAGAAAACCCATAGAATTCTGCGGATTAACACCAATACTATTCAAGCTACCAGCATTCAATGTAGCCATCCGTTGATTTGGTTTCAATCCATTCAATGAATTTTGACTAGTGAAGTCCCAGCTGTCACTGCCATTGGTTTGGGAATTCTTAATGTTGGTTTTGCTCATCATGAAACTGGTACCATTATTGTTTGTCAATGTGCCTCCAGTGCCATTGCTAAATGATCCTGAACTGTTTGAAGTGACACTGGGTCGTGGAGGCCAATCAGCAAAAGGATCAACATCATCAAAACTTGAATTGGATGACACTCCTGCGTTCAGTTGCTTATCCCCATCACCTACCTGAAAGCTTACGGCCAAAGATGATCGAGGAGGCCACTCTAAATCAACTGGAGAGGATGATGCAGCTGTTTGGTGACTAGAAATTGCCGGTACTGTAGAATCTGCCTTCAAAGACATTGATTGACTTGGCTGATTAGCTGCAGCTGAGGGAGGGGTCAAAGAATTGATTGTAGAAGGCTGCTGCAAGCCAGGAGTTCCTTTTGTTGCAGGACCCCAGTCCTCATCCCATGAAGAGTTGCTTCTTGAAGCAGGGGCTACACTCCCAGTTGTTTTGCTCAAGTCTTGCGACTGAAGCCCGAGAGGCAAAGATCCTGGCTTAATCTCAGGAATTCCAGAATCAGTTACTGAAACACCTCTCTTTTCTTCTATCATCCTACAATATAGATTTTGTAAAGGAAAAGATAAGAATGACAATATGCCCTTACGTACTATAAGCAGATGATAGTTCATCCGGTCGAATGAATAAAGAAATTTCCCAATAAAGGAAAAAGAAAGAAATAGCGTTAACATAAACAAGTAAATTCAAATCGAAAGGAAAAGTTTGATGCATATAGGGGAACCAACATCAGAGTACTTGAGGATGTCCTTTACAAACAGCATATATTTGGCAAACTGTTGAACACTTAATTGCTGGGCAGTGAGAAGAGGAGTGAGGAGTGGAAGGACATGCTCAGCTGCAAATTCTACTCCATACTGAAGAGGAACAAGTAGAAGAAAATGCATTATTGTCTTGCACTAGATTCTTCAAAAACCTAGAACAGTTGTTAACCACATCTTATAGGATGAACTACCTGCTTGAGAACCGAGTTAGCGACACCAAGAGTGCACATAAGGGTAGGAGGGGAACGATCAACAGCAGTACAACGTTGAATTGTTTGTAAGATTTCCAGGACAGCATGTTTGTCTAGCTTTCGAACAAGATCTGCAAGGCACAGAAGAGCATGTACTCTAACCTGCCAAAGGAAATGAAATAGCTCCCTTCATATTAAGCCTATATGTTCAGACAAACACCAACCACCTTCATAAGAATTCTAAACTACTCAAATGATATCAGCTTAAAAACATAAAACAGGTCATGCTAAGAAATTTAACAATGTTGGTTCAGTAATTCTACTTCATTCTTCTCCATCTTCTGAGCCATATAAATAAACAATCAATTACATCTACTCCCATGTAAGTTCAAACCACAAGCTATGATTGATTATGAAGCTAGAATTTAGACGTCTTTCTTTAAGACCATGATCAGCTTTTATGTAGGTTTATTATACACAAACTCTACTATCAGACAATATGCACTGAGGTAATATGGCATTGTCAAGAATTTAAGAATTTGAACCAATATCAACTAAAGATGTTAAACAATTTATTGATAATTAAATGTAAATCATTTGAAAGAAAAATGAGAATGATAACAAAAATAATCAAGCAACCCTCAACACTGGTTAATCATTCTATGAAGGTCGCGTCAACTCAAGGACCATAACTGGTACAACAATAATCTTTCACATAATGCAATTATCATGAGAACTTTGAACAGGTAGCAACTTAAGTCCAAGATTAAAATGAGTTGAATACAACTAAAACCCTCCACCTCGATAGTAAAAGAACATGGTATATTGTTGTTATAGGGAAAGAGTAATTTTCTGTTTTGTTTTATTCCAGACACAAATAGATAGAGCACAACTTTTATAAGACACGGTGACTTCGAGGAAATGACTACTGAACTCAAGTATGAAATGCACCATATAGAGAATACCATACCGCAGCAACTATTGTTTTAAGAGCCAGACCATGAACACGGGGCAAAATTGCTTGCTTTACCAGCTGCAAAAGGCGGAAAATACAAATATATCATCATAAGGACAGGAGGCTTCATTATTCCCCCCTAAATCACATCAAACAAGAACACTGACAGTATTAAATAGCTTTGTTTGCAGTTAGTTCTGTGGCTAATCTTGTAGCAGTACAAACTAAATAGCGAGAAGGTCACTCTTATTCAAATAGTTATACAAACTTTTATGTGCTACTAAATTTTATGTTTCTAATTGGCAACATTCACTCGATAACAAAATTATTACAACAGGCACACTTCACTGCAAAAAGTTTCGAGCACTTTCAAAATTATGGATGAGTAATTAAACATAGAACATGCTCACAATTATTTAATAATGCATCAGATGTCAAAATGTAGTGTCCTAAAATCCTATGAAACCTTATTCTGGTATGTTCAGATCATCTACAATATGTTGAACAACAAGTTGGATATGATATCCTGAAGGGTGCCCTCCAATATAATTTTAATGAACTGCTGATTAATCCAAAGGTAAGGTTCCACAAGGTGTGCTAGAGAGGTCACTGAACAGGTATATTTTCACAACCTTACAGTACAATCATTTTGAAATAGCGAAATATTAGTATTCCATGTGCAAGACAGTTTTGAGAAAAGCTCTGGTACAATTCACAAAATCTCAGGTAACAAACAAAATATTCGTCACTGCTGTCTTTCCTGAACAAACTCCACATCAACAATAAATGACAATGCGAGCATGCATAAGTACAAACACAGTGAAGTACAATAATGTTAGTGTGCATTAGAATTTTTTTTCAACATACTAAATTATATCACTACATATACTAAAGTACAAGTATAATTGAAAACAAATAAAATGCATACATATAAGTAGATGTATTACAAACAACACTTCTTGGAATCACTGCTGCAAAGTTGGTCGTAACTGACTTGAAAAATAGAATTGAGGAGAGCCAAGAGCCGACATCACTGAATAAGTCCATATTGCTCCACGATACCTATGACGTGCTCATACAAAATACAATTTATATTTGTATAAACACACATATATAATGCGTGACAAATCACTTGTAATACAGAATAAATCGTGGAAAAGGAATGTCTATAAGACCCTAGTTTTCAAGGTTAAATCCTCATAATACTACACATGGAATGACTACAAGAAGCTAAACATCACCAACGGCCTTGCCATAAACCTATACTCATATAGCTATAAGGCTTTCATAGTCCAAAGGAGTTGTAGGGAGCCAAACATCACTAACAGACCAGTCATCACTCAATACGTCTAAAGTCACAATCATATTAATAATATACATATCAAACAAGGACCCGATTAGGAGCCAAGCATCAATCAGGATTGATCTATGTCATATCTCAATTTCATATTACAATCATCTCTCATAATCAAACAAGTGCTCACCTGTTCTTGATGTATACCCATTAAGTGGCACGTTCTACAGATTTTCTTTCCTCCTCCACAATCATATTCAAACACGTCCACAAATAAACCAAACATCAATCATGCAATTTCTCAAACGAGCACTCGATCATATGGGGATTATCATAAATGCATGCAGTATGCTATAGGTACACAAACTCATATTCATATACTTAGATGTCATGGTATTACTCTCATAGGCATCATGATAATTACTACTTATTCCTGACTTATCATGTCATATTAATCTAAAGCCATACTCAATAGAAGGCAGCTCCCCCTCAAGTTGAGGAATAGATGTCTTCCATTCCCAGCTTGGAAATCATGTTTTCTATTTGGTTTTTGTGGTGGAGTTGAGTATCTTCTACTTGAAATAGTGATGGTTGGGGGTGGTGATGGTCGTGAAGGTGGTTGTGGTTGTGTAATATTTGGGTAAGTGCTAGGATTGGTGGACATAGATATGGAAGTGATGTTTGCGGAGGGAAGGGTGGTGGCTAGTGGCGACAAGAGGGGTTCGGTGAGGGTGTTGGTGGTTGATAGAAGGAAGAGGAGTATAGGGTGTAATGTGTGTATCCGGAGACGTTCAGACAGTGACTACAATGGGAGCTTTGGATGATGGCGTGCAAGGCCTTTTAAATGTGGTTAGTGGAAAATCCAGGTGGCTTCCATGTCATTTATTTGATGATATGGATTGCTACATATGCACTTCTATTAAGGGAGTTAATGAACAGGACTGAAATAGGAAAAATGTCAACGTTGGAGACTCAAAGAAAAGGTAGGGGTAGTGAAAATAGGAAATTGCCTATAGTAGGAGGATTAAAAATATAGTTATCTCAATATCAACTTGCAATATGTATCACTGTTGGATCATCTAACCATTTTCTCTCTGGTCTTGTTGAGTTTAGATGTTCAAAGGATTTTTTGTTATCATTTGTATTAAGAAGTTAACTTTCTGTAATCCTGTTGCGAGTATCTATCTTTTGTTTTTCTTCAGATTGTAGGTTAATTGTTGCTGCATCTTTGCAATAACTACTATATGCAGATGATAGTTGGTTTACATTTTAATTCGTGATTTTTCCTTTGTGTTTGCAGTTTATTGGCTCCTTGAAAGATAATCTAAATGCGGAGGTGGCATTGGGTACTGTTACTAATGTCAAAGAAGCTTGTGCTTGGCTTGGCTATACGTATCTTGCTATCAGGATGAGGCAGAATCCTTTGGCATATGGTATTGGATGGGATGAGGTATAGTATGGCTATTTATGTCTGGCAATAAAAGATGCATTTGACTCCACATGATTAAAAAGTTGCCGTAATGTGCACAGGATTATAAATCAGTCTTTTTTGACTTTCAACCAAAGGTTTTCCTTATTTTCTTTGACCTGCACTTTTTGGGGTTCAAAAAATGGAATATTTCAGCACTCTAGATTTAATCAGTTACGTGTATGTTGTTCAATAACTAGGTTATTCATATGGTTTATATGTGTTTGGTAGGTGATGGCGGATCCCTCTTTGAGTTTAAAGCAACGAGCTCTCGTAGCAGATGCTGCACGTGCTCTTGATAAAGCGAAAATGATGCGGTTTGATGAGAAAAGTGGCAATTTTTACTGTACAGAGCTTGGTCGCATTGCAAGCCACTTCTATATCCACTACTCAAGTGTTGAAACTTACAATGAAATGTTGAGACGCTACATGAATGATAGTGAGGTTATTCTTTATAGCATTGACATCTCCATTTTGATCTTTTAGAAGTCCTTCTCATATATTAATCAGCTAGCTATTTTTTGGATGATTTGACTGGAAAATTTATTGCAATCACTCTTGGAATTAAATTAAATTATGTTAGTATTTTCATAATTATCTTGATGCATTTTCACTTTGTTGTAGGTAATTGATATGGTTGCCCACTCTTCTGAATTTGAGAATATTGTTGTTCGAGAAGAGGAACAGAATGAGCTAGAGATGTTATTGCGCACTTCATGTCCTTTAGAAGTTAAGGGTGGTCCTTCAAACAAATATGGAAAGATTTCAATTCTTATCCAGGTTTTTGGTCCTTTGCTTAATATCTGACAGTTCGTCTATACCGAGTCAAAGTATGGAAACAGTAAATGCCTAATATGCTGTTTAAATGAATTTGCAGTTGTACATCTCCCATGGTTCAATTGATACATTTTCTCTGGTCTCTGATGCTGCATATATAAGTGCAAGCTTGGCTCGCATAATGCGGGCATTATTTGAAATTTGCTTACGGCGAGGATGGTCTGAGATGTCATTATTCATGTTGGAATATTGCAAGGCTGTGGATCGCCAAATTTGGCCTCATCAACACCCCCTTAGACAATTTGACAAGGATCTTTCAGCAGAAGTTGGTCTAGCACATTTTTGTTGTTCTTTTACTTGATGTTTGCGCAGAGCGCGTGTATAATTCTATATCTTAACTGGTTTAGATATTGCGGAAGCTTGAAGAACAAGGGGTGGACCTAGATCATCTGCTTGAGATGGAGGAAAAGGATATTGGAGCTCTTATTCGATATGCACGTGGAGGAAAGGTATATATATTGCACTGAGTTGTTTTAACTCTTTAGTATTTCCACTATATTGACTTGGACATCTGTGATTGTAATCACTTCGTTTTTTTTTCTTTTTTCTCTTTTTGCGGTGTTTGGGTTGGTCTACTGCCTCTGAAGTTGGTTAAACAACACGTTGGTTATTTTCCATCAATTCAGTTATCAACAACTGTAAGTCCAATCACCAGAACTGTTTTGAAGGTAATGATTTGATGTCTTCACAAAAATATTTTCTCTTGATCATTGCAAATTGAGAAGTTGAGGATCCTTTTGCTGATATTGAACTTTTAGGTGGATTTGCTCATAACTCCAAATTTCTCATGGAAAGACTGTTTCCATGGTGCTGCACAACGTTGGTGGATTCTTGTTGAGGTATCTACTATTACTCGCATGTTAATGTTTCAATGAAGCAATATTGGATGTGAAATTATCTTTTGTTCTAGTTTTGTGAAAAAGAATTTACCTAAAACCTGCAGAAAGCTTTCAGGTATAATGTTGACTTTTTAAAAGTATAAGTTTGCCTTTATGTGTCATAGAGGTGTACTGAATATGTATTTATGAACACAGTGCTTATTAGCAATTAATAGTGATCTGTGCCATCTTAAGTGCTACTTAGTATGTTAATTATAAATTCTACACCTGGCGCTTCGTATACAGGAATATGTAATAAATGATATTACTGAATTATCTTAATCTTAGTTTGAACTTCCAAGCTAGTTTGACTTTGCTACAGTGATCCTTTTCTCCTTTTATGTTGAGACTCAGAGATTTGGTAATGCAGGTTCATTTTGCTCCTATTTAAGCATCCCATTTTTGTGTTTTTCCCCTCCCTTCCTAGTTTTGCTCCTATACTTGAGCTGTTGCAGTTGAATATAAGAAGGTTTCCTCTTGTAGTTATAAAACACAGAGGAAGTACCAATATCAACGTACTAAGGATTTTTGTTTACTTAGTGATGTCATTTGTATCCCTACGTGAAAACTCATGATCATTTCTAAAGTTTTGATTTCTTACTACGAGTGTTTTACATGATTATAGTGTCAGTTTTGGAGCCAGGGGCCATGGCTTCAGAAATTATTTACAACTGTTAAAAATAAGGTGCCTAATTTTGGATAATCTATAACTAGAGCATTGGTAACTTTATCAGGACTCAGAAAATGACCACATCTACCATTCAGAGCTTTTCACTCTTACAAAGAAGATGGCTCGGGGGGGACCTCAAAAACTTTCCTTCACTGTGCCAATAATCGAACCACATCCAGCACAATACTACATTCGTGCTGTTTCCGATTCTTGGTTGCACGCAGAAGCTTTCTACACTATATCATTTCATAACTTAGCACTGCCTGAGGTGCATTCTCTTATTCTGATTTATTTTGGAGAATGTAGGGTGATTTACCTTTTCAGTATGGTATGTCACTGTCTTCCTTCAAAGGTCTTATGAAATATTATTCTTGGTTTAGGCTCGTACCTCTCACACGGAGCTTCTAGATCTAAAGCCTCTTCCTGTTACTTCACTCGGAAACAGTACTTATGAAGCCTTGTACAAGTTTTCCCATTTCAATCCTATACAAACACAGGTATGGTTTAATAAATCTAATTTTCTTTTCTCTTTTCACTTTGCACACATCATATAATGCTTTTATTTTGGAACTGCAGATTTTTCATGTATTATATCACACAGACAACAATGTTTTATTAGGAGCTCCCACTGGAAGTGGGAAGACTATATCTGCGGAACTTGCAATGCTTCGCCTCTTCAATACTCAGCCTGATATGAAGGTATTTTTTCTAATTCCCTGCCAATACAGAACAATTTAGCCGTTAGAAGAAGTTGTATTCAAGAAATAAAAATGAAAACATGCAGTGACCAGATTTTGTATCCAGCAGATGGCAATTCTAACTGAAACAAGTGCCTTGGAAAAGATGAATCAGGATTTTCGGAGATACTGTTGATAATGAAAACCAAATTATATGCTAATTTTGGAATATGAAAGGAAACTGAACTAGGAAACAATGAATTATGATTAATGTTATGCTTCACCATAGATTTCTTAGTTTAAATACTAGGGCATAAATCAATTAGAAAAAAAAACTGCATTTTGAGTTGGTATGATACTGACTTTCTCTTGTTATATTGCTCTGTTTGCTTTCTTATGTCAGTTGAACATTTAATTCTACAACCTTTGCGTCCCTCTCTTATCTCATTTTCATGTATTTAATGCAGGTTATTTACATTGCACCATTGAAGGCTATTGTTCGAGAAAGAATGCACGATTGGAGAAAGGGTCTAGTCTCCCATCTAGGAAAACAGATGGTACTCCAATATATTGATAAAAGATTTTTGTATATTAGTGCTCTCAGTCCTCTCAGTTCTATTTTTGTGCTCACGTGTTTGTATGTATGTGTACACATTAAATTCTACTGAATTAAAAGAATGTTTACCAGGTTGAAATGACAGGAGATTATACACCAGACTTAACTGCCCTTTTGTCAGCGGATATCATTATCTCTACACCTGAGAAGTGGGATGGTATTAGTCGAAATTGGCATAGTAGAAATTATGTAACAAAGGTACATCTATGTAAGATTTAGCTGTTTTTCACTTTGGAAAGTTAGCATCATTATTCATGTTTTTCCTTATGCACAACATGCAGTAATTGTAAATGTTGCTTAATAGGTTGGACTCATGATCTTAGATGAGATTCACTTGCTGGGAGCTGATCGTGGACCAATTCTTGAGGTATTTCTTACTAGGAGTTTGCAAGCATTTCTAAGAGCAAAGCATCTTAAGATGTTGAATCAATTTTGTGGCAATTAGTGATTGATGAAAAACATTATAAGAGCATCCAAATGTGAATGCTCTATAGCAAAATGCTTTTAGATAATGGTATGGGCTTGTCATTGGTCATTTAACCTGCCAACCTACATCATAAGCTTATTGATCACTTTTCAAAAATGGCTCCTTATATTGAGCACTCTATTTTTACACGATTTAGTAATAAGAAGTGGATGACCCATTTGATAGTAGAGTTTAGGCTCTGCCTCACAACAATTAAGAGTGATTTAGTCATGGATGATTCTAGCTTGGGGATAGGGAACCAACATTGGCTATAGAGATAAAAATTAAGATGTCTTATGAAAGTTCACTTTTGCCTACACTAAAAGAGGAGCTCCTTATTTTTAAGAAAAAAGCACATATTTTATATTTTTAATTTCAAATTTTTTTTCTTACCTAAAGGTTAATTACTGTCAAATATTAGCAAAGAAGAATAAATTTCTTTCTCATATATCTTAGGTTACAACCTTAGTTTCTTTCTCATATAGTAACAAACTCCGTAAAGTATAGCGAAATTTGTATCTTATTCTAATCCCCATAAATAAGGGATTTATATGAT
>JANZLY010000003.1:3928705-3939099 GCA_026770305.1 Erythroxylum gonoclados | reverse complement strand
GCTTAGCAACAGGAGAAAAAGCATTTGAATAATCAACTCCATGAGTTTGAGCATAGCCCTTGGCAACTAAACGAGCCTTTAGGCAAGAAACAATGCCATCATAATTCATCTTAACAGTAAACACCCATTTACAACCAACTGCTTACTTACCGGTTGGGAGAGACACAAGATCCCACATGGAATCGTGCTCCAAAGCTACCAACTCTTCTTCCATGGCGGTCCTCCAACCAGTATGGGCCAAAGCCTCTGTAACAGACTTGGGTATAGAAATGGAATCTAAAGAAACAACAAATGCTTGTTGAAGGGCTGATAAATGAGCAGTGGAAGCAAAAGAAGAAACAAGATACTGGCAACGTTTACCTTTACGCAAGGCAATAGGATGATCAAGACTAGGATCATATGACGGCAGGAGGGTCAGTGCAATCGGAAAGAGTGGGAGACGCAATTTGCGGTCACCTAGAGTAGACTTGTGTAACCGGTGGACGAGTTTCCAGCGACACAAAAGGAGGAGGAACTTGTCTAACATAATAAACCAAAAACTCATCTTCACTAACAAACTCATCTGGAGAAGAGGAAAAATAAGGAGTAGACTCAAAAAATGCAACATCAGTAGAAACCACATATTGCTTCAGATCAAAAAACTAACATCTATAACCCTTTTGAGTCCGGGAATAACCAACAAACAAACATTTTAAAGATCAAGGATCCAATTTTGATATTTGTGAACGAGTGTCACGAACAAAACATGTGCACCCAAAAATTTTAGGAGGTACAACAAAAAGAGGCTTAGCGGGACATAAAATTTAATAAGGAATGTCAACTTGTAAAACAAAGGAAGGCATACAATTATGTAACAAGCAATTAAAAAGACATCAGCCCAAAATGATTTTGAAACCTTCATTTGAAATAAAAGCGCTCTAGCAACCTCAAGTAAATGACGATTTTTACGTTTAGCAACGTCATTTTGTTGAGGAGTCACAACACAAGAAGATTGATGAATAGTTCCTTGTTTTCGCTGAAAATCAAACAAAGGACTAGAAAATTACTCTTTTCCATTGTCACTTCGCAAAACATGCATTTTAACATTGTATTGGGTCCGAATTTCATTGCAAAAATAAGAAAAAATCGAGAATAACTTGGAACAACTTTTCATTAAATAAACCTAAGTAACATGATTGTAATCATCAACAAAACTAACAAAATATTGAAAACCAATTTTGGAGACTATAGGACACAAACCCCTAATATCTTAATGCACTAATTCAAAAGGAGATTCAACTCTCTTATCGACTCTAGGAAAATAAGAAACATGATCCTTTGCAAACTGACATGACTCACACTCTAAACTAGACAAGGAACTCAAAGGGGGAAAAATCTTCTTTAAGGTAGCCAAGGATGGGTTATCAAGTTGACAATGAAGATGAAAGGGAGACTATAACTTTGGACTGGCAGCCAATGCGGAAAAAGCTACATCACCACCCTCAAGAAGATACAACTGCCCTGACTCGCGACCTCTACCAACAATCCTCTTCGTCAACAGATCCTGAAAAACACAATGTGAGGTAAAGAAAACAACAAAACAGTCAAGAGCTTTAGTAATCTTACTAATAGACATGAGATTGAAAGGAATATTGGGTATATATAAAACCGAGGATAAGGGAAATGAAGGGACAAGGTTGGATTTACCAGGGGCAAGAACAGAAACAGTAGTACCATTGGCAATAATAACATTCAACGGATCGGATAATGGTGTAACAAAGGACAAAGTACTTGTAGTGCCAGTTACATGTTCACTCGCACTTGAGTTGATGACCCATTTGTGGGAGGTGAAAGAGAGGCAAGCTGTAGGATTACCCGACTGAACTAGAGTAGCCGTGGAGGAAGTAGGAGCAGGTGGTGGAGCAGAAGTAGTCGAATGTGCATGTGTAATTGAACTTCCAGACCTCATGGTTTTCATTTTCTTACAACCTTTACTTTTTTGTTTTCTCTTCTTGCTCTACAACTGATTATGATAAAATGCTTTTGGATGTGAATTGTGCAATCTGTTTGTTTCATGCAATTTGACTTTGCTGTCCGTACAAATGAAGATTGTTTTCCCAAAGCCGTTTCTGCTTTCTTCTGTTTAATCAGATCTACTTTTGTGGTTTCTGCTTAAGCGGGGTTTCTGGGTCGTTTCTTTGCTGTCAAGATGTAGTCTTTTTGCTAATGGGTTTTGTTTCGCTGATAATTAATTTGTGTTCCGCTAAAAGAGTTCTCTTTTTTTCTTGTTTTTGTTTCTCTTCTTTGATCATAATCAATCCCGTACCCTTTGAGGTTTCTAATCGCTGATAATTAGATGCATGATTGACCCAAGCCATTTAGAACATAGTGGGCATACACAATGATATGATATAAGTTCCCGCAAGTCTGTAAGGGTTCAAAATATCCATGTTGAGCTCCTGCATGAATGGTAGGTGTAGGATCTACTTTCCATTTTTTTTCTTCACACCTTGACTCACTGTTTGTTGTTTGATTGGTATGGTTTTGTTTGTGACAAGCATTTCAATGTGTGAAAACATAATGAATGATGATGAAGGAAAAAGGAATTGATGTATGATAAGAAATTCTGATTGGTAGGAAAAGAAGATTGAATCCACTTGTTACTCAATTTTAATGACTTCTATGTCTATACTTCTGATATTTATGTTGGAAAATTCTTATTATGTCACTTCTTTCACTTTTATGTAATATGTAATCACAGGAACTTGGCACAGACATGAACCTCTATGCATTAGTGTTTGGGGAATCTGTTTTGAATGATGCGGTAGGTATTTTATGCCATATTGTTGGTCAGTATTAATTTGTGGTTACTTTTTATTTATTTCTGATAATATTTATTGTTTGACTTGCTCCATTTCTTTTGTTTTGCAATGCATAGATGGCAATATCCTTGTACAGGTATATTTAATTGTTGCTTTTGATTTTATTACCTGCTCCATATACAAAGTTCTATGCAATTTCAGCAGTATTTTGCTGTGCAGGACAATGTCCTTGCTAAAGAGTCATCCTTCTTCTGGGCAGAATTTCTTCATGGTGATTGTCAGGTTTCTTGAAACATTTGTAGGCTCAATGTCTGCAGGTTGGTTTTCCGTTACTTCTGTTTGTTACTAAACATTAATCTTATTCAATATTATCCATGTTTGTGTTGCTTTATTGGAGTTCTTGAGTTATTTTTGTGGCTGTCTTGGCTTCCATAGGTTTGTGTCTGAATTGTCAGCTTACTGGGACCATTTTACTCCAAATATAAGAATATTGGAGTATAGGTTGAGGACCATTTTTCTGGAACAAGCTTTATTACCATTCAATCTTTCTAAACATGGAGTTCCTTCCTGAATCTCTTCTTCTATTTAATAAAATGCCCAAATGTCCAACCTTTGATTATAAAGATCAAATATGTCTATCTAGGACCAATAGTACTGCACGCCCTTGGTTATTTATTTTCAGCAGTGATATTGTGGGGTGGAGCAATATGGCTTGGCTCATATGACATGGAAATCAATAAATTTAAATTTAGCCGTGATAAATTGATAACTGCAAATTCAGTGTAATAGACAATGGCTATTAAATTCCAATAATGTCTCTACTACAGAGCTTGTTGCCTGGATATCTAGATGTCCTCCTGTTACGTTGGTGAGAGTATAGTTTCTCTTTATTCACGTTCCTTGAATGTTCTCTTTCCTTAAAGATGAAAGCTCTAATCCTCATTTAGGCATTCCAACAATGTGAAATGTTTTTAGATAATGCATAAATAATTGCCAATTTTTGTTTCTAATATGACTAGTATTTATTTCTATTTGACAACTTGTTTATCATCCATTTTTTTTAATATCATATTTGATGGCAACAAATGTGCGCTGCATTTTATGCAGGTGTAGGAGTTGGATTTACTTCAGCATTGATATCCTTTTCAGTCTATTTTTTAGTTCTTGAATCAAAATTATGCGCTAATATTATTTCTGCATGTTTAATGGTGTTTGTTAATCCTTAATTCCTTGAACCTGTTCAAGTATGCTGGTCTGGATATTGACAAGTAAGCATATTCTGTAAAGCAACCTTTATGGTAATTTGTTCACTATGAAATTGAGGATTAACACCCGTCTTTCTTTTTCCCTTCTCAGTCTTCAAAATTTGGAGTGCTGCCTTGTCGTTCTGTTTCCATATTTCTCGTATGTTATCCCTCTGCATGAGTCTCTCTGCTTCTGTGTTTTTTTTTTTAATACATATGACATCTAATTTTGACGTGAAATCTCTCTGTATGTTTCTAGTTACATGCTTGCGGAGGGTCTTGGCCTTTCTGGTATTGTGTCAATATTGTTCACAGGCATAGTAAGTTAACAAAGAAGAATTTTCTGTACAACTACAATATTATTATTGGAGCAATGGTACTGACTTTTTAAATCCCTTTTTAGGTCATGAAGCATTATACGTACTCAAATTTGTCAGAAAATTCTCAGCGATTTGTTTCTGCATTTTTTAATCTCATATCATCTCTTGCCGAGACATTTGTGTAAGCAAACCATTTTCCTGTTCTTATTCATTATTGAACTACTACTTTATCCTGCATTCACTTATTTGTCGAATTGCAGATTTATATACATGGGGTTTGATATTGCAATGGAAAAGCACAGTTGGTCTCATGTTGGATTTATCTTTTTCTCAATTGTATCCTTTTGTAATTTCTCAAGTAAGGAGAATAGCAACAATTATGAAACATCCCTCATTGTCATTCCTTGACTTGGTCTGACTGTGGCAGATATTCATTATAGTTGCAAGGTATGCACACTGAATATGCTATAAATGGACAAACACTATAGTTTCTATACATATAAACAAGTACTGATATTTGCTGTATATATAGAACTTTTGCCAGTGAATTGGAATTTAACGCAACTGTTTATAGCTTTAGATGGTGCATCCCTTTCATCCCAAATTGTAACATTTGTGATTATATTGTATTTTTATTCTCATATTATTCATGTGTTTTTGTTCATGTTAATATTTGTAGGGCAGCAAATGTCTTCTCTTGTGCATATTTAGTGAATATGGCTCGGCCATCACATCGTCATATACCTTTAAAACATCAGAAAGCTCTTTGGTACAGCGGTAAGATCAGCAGAAACTACTAATTTGATGAACCCTTCATTGCTGTGATGTTACTTAATTCCAATGTATTGTTGGTACGAATAGGTCTTCGAGGTGCTATGGCTTTTGCTCTTGCTCTGCAGTCTGTTCACGATCTCCCGGAAGGACATGGCCAAACTATATTCACAGCCACCACTGCCATTGTTGTTTTGACGGTAGGGCGATCTCTGTGGCATTTAAAAATAATTTTAAATGCCTGTGGAAAGTCTGGAACATATAGTTTAACTTAACTATATATGTGAGCATGAGCTTTCAAAATGCACAAGTGAGAGATCTCTGGGTTTGCCTTCCAGATTATATAGCAATTGTGTTTGCAAAAATAAAAGGGAAAAGTTGACTTCTATTCTGAGTGCATGTCCCAAAAACTTCAATCTAGTGTAAGAACTGCCTATTAACTGATAAAACAGCTGGAACCCTGGAAATTTAAAACAAAAGCTTGAGGACTAGTTAAAAGTGAGAATGTAATGTAAGGCACGAGAATGATAAGATTGAAAGGTTAGCAATTAAGTGCATGAGGAGAAACAGTTGCTACTCCTTAAACAGTTGCACAGAGTTCACCCCCAACACATTATATGCCCTTTAAAAAATCTACATATTGGTTCTTGTGGTACATGGGTGGAATGAAGGATGCCGTAACTAAAAGCTGACAAAGTACCCCAATGGGCTGTAAAATTCTAATATGCTATACTTAAGATTTTTGCTGGCTGTGCCACGGTATTCTTGGCCTTTCTACATCATGCTCCAACATGTGAAGTATTGCAAGGTTTCCTTGCTTTCTCTCATTGAGATTTCATCTGCATGATCTTTTATCTTAGAACCTTTGACAATTAATAATTGTTGTCAGTCCCTAGTTAGTTATTAAAATGCCTACTGTCTAATTGCACTTAAGATCTTGGATAACTAAAATTTGGCACTATTTTAAAACTTTCCTTACTTCTGTGTGGTTGACCTTTTTGGTGCTAAACATGGAGCCTTGCATTTGATCTTTTGTTAGCTATTTAGCAACATGACTTAATGTGAATTGCTTGAAACGTCCTTGGCAACTTTCAGGTGCTGTTAATTGGAGGTTCAACTGGTACAATGCTAGAAGCTTTGCAAGTTGTAGGTGATGTCCATGATGTCCACTTAGCCGACGTAAGTCCTGCCAATCTTACATTCCTGCTATCACCATTTCCATTAGCTAGTTGCAACTCATTGTACCTCTATAATCTGACATTTCTGTTCAGAGTTTTGACAGCAACAATTGGTACGTTGCTCCTTCTTACGATGAGGGTTCATCATCAGGAAACAGGTTAAGGATGAAACTCAAAGAGTTCCACCAAAGGTATCTGAAAGTTATCACCACCTTACTATTTGAATACTATTCTTGTTTTGAGCTTGTAAAGTTGTTATCTCACTTTATTTTCTACATGTAGTGCGGCGTCATTCTCAGCAATAGATAGGAATTACTTGACACCATTTTTTACAAGTCAAAACGGAGATGAAGAGGAAGAGGAGCATGGTAATATGGACTGACTAACATTTCTTAATTACACAATGGTTTACACCTGCTGGAAAATTTTGAAAATGCACCATTTCAGTAAACTAGGGCAACATATGGGAACATTCATAGCATTTTCCATTCATATAGACTTCAGGAGAGTTACCTGAATGGCCTTCGTCTAGTCAGAAGACCAAGCATTTATATATTATCGTCTTTTTCGGCTGTTTGCTATATCATTTAATTTGCTGGTTAAAAATATATTTAATCGCAATATTTTTTTTCTGCTTTCTTGAGAGAATTTTATGGATTCTGGGAAATCTACTTCTTGACATGACAACACTTTTGGTTGTGCAACAGATGAGCCAATGGTCAGTGCGAGGAGAAACAATTTTTATGACCGTGACTAACATATCACCAACAAGTAGTGAGGAATATACACAATCTGTTACATCAGATTTGTAGATAATTTACAGATGAAAGCAATGTATGGCACTCCAGTCGTAGCTGGGAGGATGAACCTGGAGTTAGTGTCACTCCATTCCTCCTAAATAGAGTTAGCAATATATGCTAACAAAATTTAGAGTTTTTACTATGCACACAATTGTTAGTTATGTACACATTCTCTAATTTTGTTGTAGGAGCTTGTTTACTCAAAATCACAAGTTTTATATCTGACATCACAATTGAAAATGATTCGGTAGTACAAGCATGGTTGATAAGTCTGAAGAAATTGGTTTTGAAGTGCAGATGACAATGGACCATCTCTGGTTCAATCCATCCCCAACTTATGGTTCAAGTTCGATCTAAAGTATGATCAAACTCAAAGCTAAAATGTCATCGTTTTGTCGAATCGGCTCAAGTTGGTTTAGGCCTTTCGAGTTAGTCCATTCAACTCTCTAAGTCCGAAGTCAATTGAAAATTTGATTGGCTTAATTTGTTATCCAAGTTTTCATCCTATGGAAACATTTACCAACTCAAAAATCACAAAGTTGGTGACATGACAAGGAGTATTGTAATTGACTTGGTTACGAAGAGGGGTTATTATTTATAAGCAGTCCATGTTTAAATGAAAATCAAACCTTTTATAATTTAATCATAAGCACTTCTCAAGTTTAAATAACAAATTTTTGGAAACAACCTCTTTAAATAAGACTGTGTATTATTGAACCTTTTCAGATCCCTCAAAGTAATAGAATTTATATTAACCGTTGTTGTTGTTGTAACTTCTGGCTACATTTGGACGAAAATCTCGGAGGACTCCTCGTAATTAACTCTCTTTGAACATCTAGATATGAGAGTGGTTCGTAAGCCCACATTTGGATCAAACCTGAAATTTTGATATCATCAATCACGGCCAAAACTTTCAGGTTCAGCTCAATGTTTTGACGAACTCTTCTCTTGAAATCTTATTGAGATGGATGTCATTACAGACATGGACTGGTCAGCTTAATTTTGTCCCGGACTGGACAGTCGGAGCTGAAAGGTAGCATGTTCTTATATAAGACGGAACCTAAAAATCCTGGAATTTGGCAATAATGTCGATGCCTAGCGATCCATGTCCAGAACATATAAAGAAACTCAAGGAATAATACAACTATTTTATGCAAATAGTTTCTTCTTCTCTTGAAATTTTACGCCATGGACACAGATCTCCGATCAAAATCCTATGAAACTAACCGATAGTCAACAATATCATAAAGGAGAACAAATTTGGGAAACAGCTGATGAGTTCCGCTTATGAAGTTCTCAAAAATGTGTCATCTAGGTTATGTATAAAGGAAATTTTAATTGGCTTAGTATTCTGTGAGATATGGCTGAATAAGTGAAGGGTGTTGCTAACTTTAGTGATACAGAAGAGAACAGCAATAGGTTAGGATTATAAAAATTACAATAAATCCAAATTACATCATTTTTTATCTGTCTTTGGATATGTGATAGCCGTATGAGTCTATTGAAAATGAAGCTTTTAATCACCTTAATTGGATGAGAAATGAATAAGTTATAAGGTTTTGAGACAGGAAGGGTCCAACTCATGACTGAATATTAAGGCTGATTGTAAATGGGAGATTTGGATTCCTTAATGACCGAATTAGAACATGGTCATAAAAGAAGAAATGTGAATTTATGTGTTAACTAAAAGTCTGGAAAGTTTGAAAAACATTGAACCTATTTATAAAAAGTTATGCTACACGAATGATACCTATGCTGATGGATTAGTGAATAAATATCCATTTTTACTAGTATGTGTTAAGAAATGAGGTTTATGTGAGAATGACTAATGCGGGTATATGTACTTTTCATGCATGTTACCCAATAGCTTATGAAAGCAAACAAGGTATAGAACTAGAAGTTGTACCTAGTACCTCTCAAGTTCAAGAAAATTGGAAAAGAAATCAGAACGGTAACCCGCCGGTGATGGGTTAGATCCGAGTCCTACCTAGAGAGGGCAGGCCTCCAGGGGCAAGGTTAGGCCAACCTTGTCTAGAATCAGAAAAGGGGAGATATGTCGTACTAGCATGCCTCTGTCTCTTCCTAAGAAATTCAGAAAATCAGAACTCAGAAATGAGAAAGCTCAGAATTAGGAATCCTATAGAAACCAGAATTTAGAAAGAAGCTAGAATTTAGCCAAAAGCCAGAATTCAGAAAGAACCCAGAACTCAGGAAAGAACCCAGAACCCAGAAAAGAATTCAGAAACCAGATTCATGTTTTCTTTGAACAATTCATATTGAGCTTTATTATTGATACTCATGTTATTGCCTCATTTGAGATTACTACCTATGTATCCATTGATGCCATGTATTGTTGCTCATAATGCTATAGACCATTCTTGTGAAGCTAGCCTCGTATTACCTAGCCTCACAAGTATGGTAGTATGTTTATATCTCACTTATTCGCGTTGTAGACTCACACCTCACTATCATCATTTCAGGAGATTAGCAGATTGGACAAGAGAGAAATCCAAGTCTTTTGAGACTCGCTTGGATAATCAGACAAGTAATGTTTTGTCATCATGTAAATTGCAGATACTTCTAGACGCTCCATGGTTTGTCATAATCACATGTACATAAGACATGTATGGATGTGTTATGCTATTGAGAATGATATCAGTTGATGATAAGTAGTTAATGTATATGAGAATTGCAGATTTGGATTCTTACTTCTTACAACCAATTAAGCAGGTATAAGGATTAATGAGACAAACGAATAGGTCATGTTAGATTTTCAGTAGAATATAGAACAGTTTGGCTTACTTCGGGTTTTGGTGGCATTAAGCCTACCCATTCCCTAGTGCCAACACGGCCCAAAAAGGCGGGTCGTGTCAATAAAACGTCACAAAAATCCACATTCAAAAAACATGCATGAAACGTCACAAAAATACACATTCTGTGATGCTTTTTGGAAACATACGTAAAACGTTACAAAAAAGCATATTTTGTGACATTTTTTGGAAACATGCATAAAACGTCACGGAAATGCACAATCAAAAAAGTGCATAAAACTTTAAGAAAATGCATATGCTGGGATGTTTTTTTGAAAAGTGCATAAAATATCACGAAAATGCACATTCAAAAAATGTGCATAAAACGTCACAAAAATGGACATTTTGCGACATTTTTTGGAAACGTGCATAAAACGTCACGAAAATGCACATTCTGTGATGTTTTTTGGAAACATGCATAAAACTTCACGAGAATGCACATTCAAAAAACTTGCATAAAACGTCATGAA
>JANZLY010000003.1:2709080-2720376 GCA_026770305.1 Erythroxylum gonoclados | reverse complement strand
GGACAATATTCCATTATCCCTGAGATAATCCAAAAACTCTTGGCTTAAGTATTCACCACCTCGATCCGATCGAAGTGATTTCATACTTCTCCCAAGTTGTTGCTCAATTTCATTTCTGAATTCTTTGAACCTTTCAAAAGCTTCAGACTTTTATCTCATAAGATACACATACCCCTATCGATAATGATCATCGATAAAGGTAATAAAGTATATGAAACCACCTTTGGCATGTATGGACATCGGACTACATACATCAGTATGCATTAGGTCTAAAAGTCTACTAGCTCGTTCACCCTTTTCCTTAAAGGGTAACTTAGTCATTTTGCCTAATAATTAAGATTCACACGTGTCATATAATTTGTAATCAAATGACCCTAAACTACCACACTTGTGTAGTTTACTCATGCGTCTGTCACTTATATGGCCAAGGCGACAATGCCATAAGTAAGACAATTTCATATTATCTCGTTTTATTCTTTTATTATTATTGATATTTAGAACCAGATTAGACATATTCAATATGTATATACCATTGCACAATGTACCCAAAGAATATAACATTCCATTTAAATAATTGAACAACCATTGTTAATAAAATTTAATTGGAATCCAGCTTCATTAAGACTAGAAATAGACATTACATTTTTAGTCAAAGCAGGTATATAAAAAAAATTCCAATTCTAATACAAACCCACTACGGAGCGTCAATACATATGTGCCTACAGCTAATGCAGCAACTCTTGCTCCATTGCCCACTTGCAAGTCTGACTCTCCCTTGTTTGGTTGTCTACTGTTCCTAAGGCCCTTTATATCAGTACAAATGTGTGAGCCACAACCGCTATCTAATACCCATATGTTGTTATCAGAAACATTATGAATATCAATAACATAAATACTTGAAGTAGATGCGGCATCAGATGCCTTCTTCTATTTCAAGGACTCCAGATAGGCCTTGTAGTTTCTCTTCTAGCGGCCATCCTTGCCCCAATGGAAATAAGTTCCCTTCGAGGCAGTCTTCTTTGCTTTCTTGACACCTCCCTTAGGCCTTGCAGACTTCTTCTTCTTTTGGCTCTTTTTCTTCAAACTAGAAGAGTCCACATCATCATAATCTTGTCCTTACGGACAGATGACTCAATTGCCTTGAGCATGTTGACCAGTTTGGGAATTGTGCTGGATATATTGTTCATCTGATAGTTAAGCACAAATTGTGAGTAATTATCGATTAAACCTTTCAGAATTAAATCAATACTTAATTCATGATCCAAAATAAAACCCAAGGAGGCCAACCACTCGATGTAGCCATTCATCTTCAGTGCTTACTACATTGGAGATGTCCCCTCAACCATCTTGGAGTAGAAGAGCAATCGTGAAGTCTCGAACCTTTCGGACCTTGCTTGCTCATCAAGGAGCTCCTTAAGATGATAGACTATGGTATGGGCATTCATAACCTCATGTTGCTTTTGCAGCTCCGGTGATATAGTGACTAGCATAATACAACTATCCATCTCACTACCATTGAGATGCTTCCTATATGCCCTTCGATCATCATTAGAGGCATCAGCAGCAAGGGGATCAAGAAGTGGTTCTTCCAAGATATAACCAAGCTTCTCGGACTTGAGAACTATTCTCAAGTTCCTTAGCCAATCAAGGAAGTTTGGTCCAGTCAACTTGTTAGCTTCCATCAATGATCTTTGATTCACACTAGTACTCATGGTGTTAACTTGAGCAATAGCAACCTTTCGTCAAAGAGAGAAAATTAGAATGTACTTTTAAATGCATGTCTATAAGGAGTTTAATAATATGATGGCTCCACTAATTTCATGAATTCATAACCCTCAATATAAATCCTAGAGAACTCATAGAGAAATTCTCCTAGTTGGTCAATATCCAATATCCCTAAGAATGACCTTAGGTTTGCCCAACAAGCCATCTTAGTTCAACTGATAGGTATCGATCATACCAATTGCATCTCCAATGCAACTATCGAATCTAGTGCTATTAACTGTTGATGTGTGCACACTCATTAGGCTATCAACTCTTGAAACGTGTACATCTAATGTACACTACCCAACTTTACCTCTATCCACATTGATCTTGGGTTTGCCCAACAAACCAACACTTCTAGTTAAAACCGACCCATTGACCTGAAAATCCTATTTTCATGATTCAAACATATCCATGTAAAGCGAACTTAGGTTTGCCCAATAACCCTAACTTTAAAGGACTCTAGTTCTTTTCATATTAAAGCAAGACGTTAGTTTTGATATTCTAAGTGAGGGGTTTGATTAAGGTCTCATCTAACTTAGATGGTCTTATACATATATACATATAGTTACTATAACTACATGGCATGATATGGACTACCCAATCAAATTAGGCCTAAGCCCATAACCATCCATCATGCAAGTCCACACATTCTCCTAACCATGCATTCTCTAATGCATATATGTAAACACATCATTTTGGCTATGACATCTTATGAATCCTAACATGAAAGGCCCAATCCAACACTTAGATTTACTATCTTCCTTTTACTAACTTGGCTAAAATTACTATTGTATGTTATTTCATTTGGAATTAATATTAATCTAATTAACATGAATTCCTAATTTCAGAAATTAATGGATAATTAATTACCTTAAAATAATTATTTGATGTCCAAAATTAAACAACTTGAATTTTGTCACACATGCCAATTTTTCTAGTCTTACTAGAAAATTTATTGCTCTACCAAAATTAATTCAAAATTAATTTCTATAATTTCCCAAAATTTCCAAAACATCAAATCATCAAATCATCATTCCAATCATCTTTAGTTCATTTCATGATGATTCGTGCAAATCCACATCCATCTACTAATTTGTTACAATCTTACTCAAATGTTAATTTCTGTATTTCCTATTTGCAATTCAGTGTCTTATGATCTGCAGTTCAATCCTTGATTGACATCGAGTTCTTTCTGTTCTTTAATGTCTTGTTACAAAATTCCAGACTCAGTCACGAACCAATGTTAGCTCGATGACTTCTTGATCTATAAATGGAAGAGATCACAATAGACTGTTCACTAAAAAGGTTGTATGTGCAGTTCTTTCTCTTCATTCACCATAATGGCAGCAACAAGACGACATTTAATCAGAATATTAAGGTTGTAAAACCTCTACTGATATAAATTTTGCTGAAACAGGATAATGATTTGTGGAATGTATGATATGAAAGTGATATGTAGAGTACACAGTGCAGAGATCCTTATCAGTAAACATTACAGGCTTTTATCTCCCTACGATAAAAAGATGTAATGAGGTAAAGATTAACAAGCAACACAATGATCATATCAACACATACATACTATAAAGCTAAATGCAACGGTATCTTTCACGGTAGCAAGGAAGAATACTTTCTAGTTCTTACACCACCGCGCCGTAAGGTACTGAGAATGTTGGCAGCAAATCTCGAGGCATAAATCGTGGCACCTAAACTTGGCGGGCGTCGACCGTCCCCATCAAACAATAGCTGCGACGGATTCTCTGTTCCACCAAGAGGCCTTCTCAGCTTCTTCCTTTGATAGGATCGCCAAGCAGTTTGTATGACATGTGCAGCCTGATTCCTACATCTTGATGAATAATACCAGAGATTGTGGAGCGGCTGATTGCCTGAAACCTGCACGAATCGAGAGAGTATTAACTTCAGGTCATCAGCCATTAGAGCAAAGGCCTCAACTTCAGAGACAGCTTGGACAGTTCTGACAGAAATTGGAAGATCAGTAGAAGAGTCAGGATCCAATGCCCACGGTAGAAGTTCTTCTCCACAGAAATTATACTCTGTATGATCACGGAAACTAACACTATTTCTTCCAACTTCAGTTGTTTTGGACAATATATTTCCTCGAATGACAAAAATCATCTCATCAATTGGATCTCCCTCCCTGATTATAAAACTTTCCTCAGTATAAAGCACCAGCTTAAGGCTTTCGCAAATAGTGTCCAACATTATTCCATCCATTTCCCGAAACAGCGGTACCTGAAAGACATCAATAAGTTCCTTAGGATGGAGACGTTGTCATATTTATTGAAAGTCAACCACTTCTGTTTAGTCCATGATACAACCGGTCGACTTAAATATCAGTCAGTAAATTAGACAAAGGTTCAGGATAACCTTCTTATAATAGCACATCTAACTGAATTTTTTATGTTACATTGCCAATAGGTTTCGTATTAATATGGAAGTTAGATGAGAAAGATGGTATCTTATATGCTTATGGAGCAGCAATGTTATGAAGATTGGACATACGGGTACACGTACTCACTTTAATAAGGACATTCAAACAGAGATGTCTCTTCATGTCCCTCCGGAGGTCCCTGGGAAGATTTTGGAGTAGATTGTCAACATCTATACCTCTGGTTTTTTGCCATTTGTATTGTTCATGCCGCCTGACACGTACTTTCAGGTTGTCTGGAATATAGTGATCATACATCCACTCTTCTATATTTTGCCATGTTCTTTTTAACTCGTCCTGTCTTTTAGATTGGGACATAAGAAGTGCCTGAGAAATCACAATAACCAGTTACTAAATCAGACATGCAACAAAAAGTTAGAATTTTTTAATCTCATCTGGCTAAATTTTCAGAGCAGCATCCAGTAAACACTAGGAAAAGCAGAAGATTTTAACTCTTCAACTAGATAATGTGAGTATGCATGGAACTTGTCTTAAGAAAATAAAATTAAATAAAAGAAACATATCACTGAGAATCAAGACAAATTAAGGTCTCTAAGCAACAACTATTAGAACTGCTTACATATATCTTGATCATTTTATTATAAAGGCCAACTACATAACCAACTTAATGGAAGGTTTTCACAACTAATGCATTATCAAACAGAGTCAACTCCGCAAAATCTCTGGCAATAGTGATAACTTCACGTCTTATATCGACAACTAGATTATTCCATTTTAACTTCCTTCTTTCCTGCTCAATCATTAGAAAGCCATAGGTTGATGATAAATAACAAGCAAGTCTCTAATCTACATCTAAAAGTATAGACAAAAGCATGGGCATCAAAGAAAGTGTTCTTGAACTTATTTGATACCAAGAGAAACGGGCGTGGAATTCACAATGCCAAACAAAATTGAGCATAAAGTTTAGCTTGACTTGTATTTCCATAATTCCTATCAAACATATGCACTTCTTGTCTTCAAGGGAATTTGTATAGCATCAAGGACTATGCACAAACTGGAGTACTAAACTTCAAGAGATTAGGCAACTTCTCAACATAATCTCAATTCGTGTGTGGTTAATAAGAGATCAATCCTGACTTGACATATATTCACGATAAGGACATTTCAAAAGAAAAGAAAAAAACAACACCTTTATTCACATTCTTAACCTTTCAATCTATTTCAGTCATACCTCATTTATCCATTATTGGAATACTTAACATGACAATCTCTAAAATGATGTAGTTTCAATTAAGTATTAAGACATTCTCTAAGTTTAAATTTATGACAGGGTCAAAGTGAAACAATTTAAAGTGAAACAATTTAAATAAATTGTTTTTTAAAGCAAGTTAAAATAAAGCAGACGGCTTGAACATAAAGATTGAAATTCAAATAGTAATTCCTCTAATTTGATGCATTGAAACATTTGAATGCTATGTTATTTTACAATGGCTACTTTTTGAGGTTCTAGGTGGGTGACATTGAATATATAAAGCTTTGAGCATATGAATGTATAAATTAAATGATCATGAAGTGTCTATGGAATTATATAGTTCAGGAGATCTAAATCTATTTAACCTAATTAGTTATTCTGTTCCTCTATCAGTATTTAATGACCTCGTAGGTTTCAAGTAGTGAGATTCTCCTTTTTTGTCTAACGTTTTTCGCTCATTCATCAAAAAGAAAAGCAAGTAAATAAAATAAAAGAATCACCAACCTGTAAGATACCAATGACAAATGTAAACAATATCAAACCAGTAACAAAAATGGCAACTGCAAACAGTATCTCCCCAATAAAGGTACTTGTTTTGAGGTTCTGACCCAGTGAACTGCATCATAAAGTAATGATGCATCACACACCAGGATAAAGAGTTGTAACAGAAAGGTTGAAACAAAAATGCCATGCATAATGAGATAAAAGGGTCAATGCTCGAAGCAATGTGAACTTCTTTGGTTTACACCCACAAAGGATTGCAGGTCTTTATCTTTACAATAACTCCATGTGAAAATGCTAAATGGATAAGTCAGAAGGATATTTCTACTTCATATTCTCCATTTTACTAACCAACTTGAACAAAACTAGTCCCGGCCTTGTAAATTCCGATAAAAATGTGGACCAAGCTCCATATAGTGCTTCTATATAACTGAAGAAAATTGTAGCTCCTAAGAAAATTGATGCAAAATTTCATCAGGAAAGAAAGTGGATCCCAGGATATTTTAAGCAGTGCCTTTCTAAAAAAATCCAATGAGTCAAACTAGGGGAACTTGATATCTTGAAAATATCTAGTTCATCAGGTCAAATGAGGAAGAATGAAGCCAGATGATAATATACATGAAAAATGATTACTCAAAACATTAATCACAATAACCACAATACCCTTTGATGCTAAATTGTTTAGTAGTTTTATAGTTATATCAGAATGTGTTTTGGCTTCACCTGAAAATGTTTGGAGCTGAAAGACCGAAAAGAAAAAAATTCTTGACGGTCAGAGCTTGCTCTATGCACTGTGTTTCCAGGCATAAATGAGAATGGCAAGCAATCAAACTGTTATGACCAAGCATATCATCATCTTAATTGACTCTTGCATGTATGGCAATGCTGGAGTTAGTAATTGATAAGATTGATCATTGGATGTGTGCAAAGTAGCCTATGAATTTAATCTTATTTGATACTGCTTCTTGATACATGGGGAAAAAGATAACGAACACATCACCATGATTATCATAAAGCACAGACCTGAGATTTTGCAGGGCCCACCAAAAACAGTAAAAGAACTTGCTCAAAAAGCTTTCTGATGCCACAACATCCGAATTTAGAGCATCAAAGTAAATGCCAAAATTAAAGGGTGATGAGTCTTGCGAGTGAATAGGACATGCTTCGGAAAAAGCTGAGGCATTCAGAGGTTTATAATCTCCAAGATTTTCATCACAGTACAATAAACTGGAATGACAATCAATTTGAATATGGCAGGCCGCCCTCCAGCAATCCATTTCTCGTTCTATGGAAAAAAAATACCAAAATGCTCCAAGCACCTGATGGACAGGAAATCTAGAAGTTACAAAATTTAACCAAATATGATATCCAAATAAATTTAATCAAATTAATATGATCTCAGTATTTCTCCCGTTAATTTGGAGAAACTCTTAAAATAGAAAGTATTAAGTAATATGTGCTCAGTATTTACCAAGATTGATATCCAAATCTTGAGAAAGAAAAATATGAAAGCATAAATATTAACAAGTCCCTATTCCCATGCAGTTGCCAGCATTATACCTCCTTTTTCCCATAAGGTTCTTTCACTCCATCTTAAGCTATAGCATAGGAATACACAGGACATAGACAAGCAACAATGGTACATACAATATTGATTGCTATTAGTGTAGATGTTGTCATACCAAAGAAAAGATGATGAAGATAAAAAGAAAAGCATATTTCATATACATGCCCTCCCTCATGGTCATAATTTTGGATCTAGGTTCTTTTCTCATGACGAACAGTAGGTAGCTAATGCCAGAAAATGGAATGCCTATATCCTTAAAAGATGGGGGAAAAAAAAAATTTGACATTCAACAAGTGGTCAAATATTGAAAAAGAAACTTAATGAGAGATTCAATACGCCTGTTGATGGATCATGTTGCCTGCAATGCAACTGAGATGCCAGTTTCTGTTAATACTTACATGCCCAGAGACAATGTAAAGGAAAAGGTTTACTGGGGCTTCAGTCCATCCAATTCTGCCGAGTACTTGGGATGTCCTTTTAGTTTCTTTATACAGTTGGATCATTTGCATTAACCTTGTAATAAATTGGAAAGAAACAGCAATTTTCAACATGCTTTTGATATTGAGAACTTTTGATCCTCTCATATTCGGAACAATTACCAGAATTACCACCTACAAAATCATACCAAGTTCAAAGTCCACAACTGTAAATATATTACCAATAATTCATTGCAAATGATAAGATGTTTATTGATTATGAAGATCCTCCATAGGTCACAGAAAATGCTCTTTTCAAGCATCTCTTATGATAAAGGATCAGTGGAAGGAAATAGAAATAACATAATTCCAGTTGCACATCCAGGTAAAAACAAAAGGCAGCATTAAGATATATATCCATGGACTCAGGAATAAGAAAATCATAATCAAACTTCTATTGTAGCAGTGACATGAAGGCATATGTGATTTATCAGTCAATACTCAGCCGCTAAAATTTAAATTTCAGAGCAAGAAGTCAATCAATTCTAGTGCTCACCCTTATTGCAAGAAAAGCTTGTTAAGACAAAAGGAAAGAGCAATGCAACTATGTAGTTTTACCTGTGGGAGGGGAAGGACTGAGATAATGTCAATGAGAAATGTTGATGACAAATACCTCCTCACTATTTTCTTATTATCCTCCACTAGAACACTGATCCCTGAAGATGAAGCTAAATATCCTGTGCGAAACTGAAAAATAATGTGAATTATGTTAACAATATCCACAAAAGAGCTTAAGACAGTAGTCACAACTGCCAGCTTCTCATCCAAGTCAAGGCAGCTTCTATTCCTGTTGATTATCATGGTGTATAAATACACAGGATCTACTAACAGAGAAATTGCACAGGAAAGCAGAAAAATCATATTCCACTTTTGAAGAAACGAACTCTTTGGGTTCAAAACTTTCTTTCTACATCCAAAGGCATCAACTATAACATCTGCAACCAAAGCAAAACGTTTCAGCACTTCACCAATGCTCCAAATAATTTGAAAACAAAATGTTCTCTTTTGGTCTTACAAAGAAAATTTTTGATTTTCCTCGAGGCTACCCAAGTATTTGAAGAATATAGTCTCACATTGTTGTCCTCTGGGTCCCTACTCTGGATACTGGATGGAATAAGCAGTAAGTAACATGTCAGTCTATAGAGTAAACAGGAGTATGAGTAAGCCCCAAAGGTCTATTAACAGAATTTAACAACTGAAGCAGCAATGAAGCCGAACCCTGGTAAGATAGTCTTGACACCAGATCATAAACACCACAAGATGATAATAAAATTAGTTGCAGGGATGTAGGTAGTGACCAGCATGAAGCAGCAATTTCAACACAAATTTGTCAACGGGAAGCTTGAAATTTAAGTAGATTGGATCATGTAACAGACGACCGCATGCTGGGAACTGCTAATCAGTTGGTAAAGGTGTGATGAACGTTGCAGTCTACATTGCCTTAAATTTAGTTCTGCTATTTGTCCATGCTCTAAAACAAACTTAAAATTGTGGATAGCAGTGATGTTATAGCTAGCAATGAGAGTTAGGTCTTAAACGTACCGTGTCAAATATAAGAAAAAGTCATGAAAAGTGCAGTTCAACACATAAGAAGAAAATGGCCAAATTGATGGCTGATGTACAATAAGAGAGCAGGAGGACCAACCTCAAGATATGTAGTTGATGCTCATCCATAGCGAGAAATTATTCAGAAACAGTTCAACTGCAAAATCTTCAGAACAAAGCAAGGATTTCGCCTTTACTCATGAAATTTTCAACAGCCACCTGAACTGAAAATCCCATTTAGATTCTACAACTTATTATCAGTTCCACCAAAAGCCTGCAATCCGAAAAATATACGAAACAATTTTGGCTTTTCACCTGGTGCAAGTCAATACGCATTAACTGAAACAATTCAGAGTCCTTTATAAATTAGTAAGCAGTTGATGGTTCTGTACTAGAAGAGCATCAAAACCTCCCTTTTCACCAGAGTCGTGTAAAGCCATTTGAACTAATTACTATACGGTCTAGCACTTACAACATCCTGAAAAATGCAAAACCTGAACATTACAAAGAGAAATTGATGCTAGACATCTAACTCAGTACTTCTTATGCCTCTTCACTAGTTACAGATCTTCATTTTCTTTTCTTCTTGGGAGGGTAAAACTCAAAGATAACATGAAGACCTGGAGCCATGACTTCTCATTAAAAGGAGAAACTTTCACCTCTAAGATGCTTTCCTTTGTGAGAACTTCCAATATTCAATCAAATGGAAATGAAATGAGCTAAGCACCGTCTACATGCTTAATAGAACCAGTCTGATTGACCCACTTACTGTTTCGTGGTTACTCCGCTGCCTTCCTGCAGCTCCTTCTTCGACGTTATCTTACAAGTTGCTACATGAAGCAGCAACCGTCAACAATGCGGGCTTTGAAGCTTTAAAGTTTTGAACTTTGAATCTCAGAATCCACCAATTCGTGTTCATAGCAAAGAAAGGTTGAATTGTTGTGAGACTAAAGAAGTTGGTCTTTGACGTGTGATCATAGAAGCTTATCCGCTAACCAGTGATCCCAAAACATGTCTGCCTTGGTTGAATTGGTAAAAGCCAGTATGGACTCCACCGACTTGATGTCAATGAAATTTCAGAGACATTAGTTCAGAGCTATGCATAGGTTGCTCCTATCTCTGAACCTCGGAACATTTTATGTCGTTTAAGTGAAAAGAGCATCTTGTAGAGCTGTAACTTACGGCTTTAAATCTCATGTTCCGTTTTTTGCTGTGCTTCCGAACAACATCCAACAATATAATAATTAGGAGAGAGAAAATCTGTATGATTGGATATTGTTTAGAAATTAGAACACATGGGCACAGCAAAAACTGAACAAAAGATTTGAAGCTGTAACTTACGGACGGGTTCTCTTAATGTCCTAATTATTTTAAAGATTCTGTAATATATTAATGTTAATCCTAATTTATGTAAAAAAGTTTTATCAAATATTTAAGGGTTAATTAATTTTGCTTTTAGTAAAAATTTTATCTTTATAAAAAAATATTCATATAAAAGAGCCAAATATTATTAACATAATTCTTAAATTTAATTTGAATTCATTAAACTTAACTCGAGCTAATAATTATGATAATTATAATAAATTACTTATTTTATTTAGATTAAATATAAAAGTTAATTTAGGTCTTAATTCCCATGTTAATAGTATTTAATTAGACAGCACGTGATATATATGTCATGATAAATAATTTTTTTGATATAAATAATAATCAATAAATTACATCTATCAAATAAATAAATTGTTAAATTAACAATTCAAAATAAATCAATAATTTTAATA
>JANZLY010000003.1:2516565-2528849 GCA_026770305.1 Erythroxylum gonoclados | reverse complement strand
GCTATGATGTCAAACTCTTGTTTACGATGACAAACAACGTTGCAGGGTGATGGGGGCAATACAGCGGAGCATAAGGATGGAATAGAGGTCAAATCCAGAGACATTGGATCAACTATTTCTACTCCAATCAAAAGAAAGACCAAGAAAAAATTAGAAGCTGAATCCGCACAAACTTCTTCTCGGGTGCAAACAGTAGATACTTCACCTGCTATGACATTTAAGTTCATCTTGGGAGTGGCTTTGATATCTATCATCGTTGGTGTAATTCTCGGGAAGAGGTACTGATCACGGGGCTGTGGATTTTTTAGTTTGCCAGTATAGTGAACAATTCTTTTCAATATTGTTTTTCAGATGCCATGTTTTTTATACAAGAGAATTCTATTTGAACGTTGCCAAGCTTAGGTCTTTAGTGTTTGGTCAGGGAGTATTGTCTTCATACCTATCCCTCACCTGAGTGCATAGCCAAAGATGTCGGATTCATGTGAAATTTGCATTGAATTTTCTTGATTGGATTGCAAAGTGTTGAAAGCTCCTTCCTTAGCTACTCTTCCTGCTTATGAACAATCTCATGACTAATAGAGGCTTGAGTCCAGATATGTGGGAAATGTAATCGAAACACATCTCCCAAGCAAAAAACACGTAACCAATTGGCATAAATTCAACAATTGTAGCCAAAGGCATCCTAATTTGATAAATTTCAGGCAAACAGTAACAGAAATCAAAACTAAGAGATACAACTAAACGTTCTAGCATTTTTCAATTTTATTTTTGTCAATGAGGAAAGTGTAAGTTATAAACAGATGAAATGAAACCAGTGTCTAACCTTACGCTGATCTTCAATTTTCTGGTCCTACTGAAATAGTTTCCCAAGAGTGAGAACTTGGATAGAGTTACACCATTCACCATTTCCCTCTGATGTCGAAACTCCAAAATCTTGGATTAACAAACATTTCTAACCCTTAAACTAGCTCTCCATATCGCACGTTGAGCTGCCACGAATTTTTGTGCCAATAAGGTTTAACATACCTAAAACCTTTCAGTAAAAACATATAAATGGATCTGCAAATAAGTTCTGCAGGTTTATATCACTAACCAGAAGTATTTCACTTGGACTACCATCGGCTCAGGAAATTGTATGAAATTAAATGTATTTATAATAATCAAACTATTAACTCATGCAAATGAAAATTTCCTGCAAACTAGAACGGAAAGTTGTGCACAAATTACATACAACTGAAGGTGGGTCTATGATTATCACGTTATAATACTCTTCTCCATTTCAAGATAGGGCCAACCCTAAAGCAGCTGATCTGAAAAAGCAAGAAGATGGCCATTTATCAAAAGGGAAACTGTAAAAAAGGACAACGGGAAATGTATATCGTTGAAATACGTTGCCTGCAGATAAAAATCTTACAGATACCCATTGTCAACATTCAAGTAAGTTGGACCACCTTTTCTTGTATATTTATTTATCTTTTAGTGGAATCTGGCTTCATATTCATCAAATGCTAAGAACAAGAATTGTGGCTTGATTGATGATACTCGATAATTTTAAAACGTTAGTTGTAAGGATGATTCTGAATAATTACATGTTCTTTTTGGTTCCTAAGCTCTTGTGCAAAACAGAAGGAAAATTCACTTCTTCAAACAAGAAAAGGGATAATCAGCATTAGGAAGTCCAATCCTATAATTTCAGATCTTATCGAATTTGTGGAGTTTCTCCTAAATATCAACATCAGGTAAGTGCTGATTTTCACACTTATTCCAACTTCCTTAGTGAACATAAATGACGATGAAACAGTCCAGGTAGTATCTTCAGATCCAGATAGTTTAGTTACATTACCTTTCTCGACAAGACAATGCACAAAACATTATCTTTATATATCCACGCTCCACTGAATTAGTAGCCTACATTTTCATCTCCATTCCCCCACTTAACTTCCTTCAACCCATTAAAAATCTCGAAGTCATCAAAACCTGCATAGTTACCAATGAGTTTAGTGTAAATAATAAGCACGTTTTATTCAGTTGAGATTTTCAAAAACCAAAAACTACAATTACCAGCATCCAAATTCTCAGTTTCATCAGTTGAAGACTGCATTGGCATTGAGTTGACAGTAGTATGAAAAAGTGATGTCCAATCTGAATTCCCACAGTCTTCTAAACAAAGCTCATTTGGAACAATCCAGTCTTCCAGAGAATTAACTTCATCAAAATTCATTGGTATCTGACTTTTGCTCCAATCAACCCTAATAAAAGCCAGTTTGCAAAAGGATAAGACTTACTGCCTCTCCCTTCTGACTTCATTGTAAAGAAGATTATACACCACTTACGTTTGTCTAATACGTAAATTGTACCGGACAAAGATAAGATCACTTAGTCGCTGCCTCTGGAGGAAGTTTCTAGTGTCATATAACTTCTCAAAAGGTATAAGACTCCGCTTACAACTGATGGAACTGCATGTTTGACTGAGAATACGGATAGCTAGAAGTGCCAAATTTGGGCAACCTCCACCATATGTATTCCACCATTCAGCTGAAAATACAGGCTTGAGTTATTAGAGCATACAATCAATGGCATAAAGGAAAAGTTCTCTTAGTAGAACATAAATAGATGTTTCTCGTATCTTATACATTATGCAAGCCAAATTTATGCCTATCATGATTTCTCATGAAGTACCTCTCATTTTACAACAAAAAGGATCTTTTAATTGGCATCCTTTTGTGTCCTAAATACAACATATCAACAACTTAATACATACTTCCCATTGTTGGAATCTTTTTCCAGGAATTCTTACTGGTGCACATGGTTGTTGACTTCCGTTTGGCACGTCTGCCGTATATTTTAACAACTAACATTCTCATGGAAACTTGAAGGACTAAGAGTACATACGGTGCGTGAACCAACAATCAATCTAATGACAGCCACACACCTGGAAGCAAAGTTTCTCTGGCTCTAACAGCGATCTTTCTTCCAAGATCACCCACAGCACTCTTGTATACATTTATTTCTTTCACAATCTTATCCTGCAGTTCTGTGCTGGAAACCAACCTCTCTATGCAATCAAACAACTTTGATATAATATGATTATGCTTATCTCCTTCTATGTTGTAGTAGAACTTGGGATTTAAAAAGAAACCTGCAGCATGAAGAGGAGGATGATGTTGCTGTCCCCACCTGTGATCTATAATGTTCCAGTAAACCATATAATCCTCTCTCTTAACTAGTTCTTTTTTAATTGTCTCTTTAGCTCTATATATTCCTGCAAAAACATATCCCATTGCAGCCCTTTTTTCACTGCCAACTATTCCCAGAAGCCGCAAAAGTGGACTAGTTAATTGGATAATCAAGATGCACGAAGACCAAAATGATCGATTACTTATAATATCTAGTATCGTCAATCCTCCCACTTCCTTGGAATATGGGCAGTCCAACCATTCTTGTGAGGTAACCATGGTTTGCAAATTAAGTTTTAATTCAGCCATTTTCTTCAATGTGGTAAAGTTAGTAGCTGAATGAGTTGGTCCCTCTAGCACAATATCCTTGTCCAAAGTAAACCTTTTCATAAGATCCAAAATCACATTATGATTGTAAATATATCTAGTCACGGATTTATCTTGTTCAATAACTGCACTTACCCATTCCAGCTTTCCAAAATCCTCAAGTATTAAATCAATACAATGAGTTGCACAAGGGGAAACTATCTTTCACCAACAACATTGTAATGTTTTTCACCACTGGTAATTACCTGCACAACATGTTCAGCTCGAACTTCCTCCACTACTTGTTTAATGGATTCATATAAACCATCTGTAGAATACATAATGTGAGAAACATCCACACATTTGAGGAATACTTTGCCTTTAGAATAGTATACCAAAAAGTTTATCAAAGTTTTCCCACTTTTTGAAATCCATTCGTCAACCAAAATAGAACATCCACTTCTACTCCATATTTTCCTATGTTGTTCGATATCGTTTCTTATTTCTTCAGTCAAACTCTTTAATATTAAGCCACAAAAACCATTATATGTTGGTGATATAACCCTTGATGTTCCAGAAGTTATAACATTAGCTAAAGGCTGAAAAATGGAAAATCGCTCCTCTCTAGACTCTAGAAAATCAAAGCTTCAAGTCTTCAACCAAGTATTGCCATCAAGAGGTAGGACAATCAGAGACCTCCTTCACATTTCAAGCTTCAAGCCTTCAACCAAGTATTGTCATCGAGAGGATGGACAATCAGAGACCCCTTCACTTTTTCGACATCATCCTCAAGTGTGTTTTAATTGTGTTTACCTAGTTGGGCTAATGCTTGCACCTTAATGTTGAGAAATTGATGTGTTGTTTGTTAACCATACTTATATGCCCCCCATTCGTCCACCATCTCTGAGAATAAGCTCCAACCTGGCGATTGTCACTGTGAAGAAGAGGATACAAAGAAAAATTGGAAAGCTCAATGAGTACAGAGAAAAAGAGCAAATGAAACACCAAAGGGAGAAGAGAAATCCAGAACAATCACCTTTATTTACCCATAAATGGAAGCGACGACGATGAGATCTGCAAAGCTAAGCGAAGATGGTGAAGAGCAAAGGCGAGGATAGCTTTTAATTTTTTATTTCTGTAGTTTAGGTATATAGATCAGTTTGGTTTTTAAAACATTGGTCAAAAGTTAGAGAAGTGCGACTGCTCACCACTTTTAGGAATAAGAATTATAAATATACTATTGAGCTAAGATAAAATGATTCCTTTGTTGAAGAATTCCATGATAGCATCATTAACAAGATGTTTATTCAGGTTCCAGACTTGTTGAAAAAATATAAGTTGACGTCATCTAGACCAAGGGCCTTATGTGGATTCAAAGATTTCAAGGTGTATTCAATTTGCTTTATCGTGATAGGCTTAAATAGGTCTTTAGCTTCTTGATCAGTGATACAATCTTGTTTGATTTCTTTCAGAAAAGTACTGAAGGAGTTAGCACTTATAGAAGCACCTAATATGTTTGAAGTAATCAAAGGCCCCTTGAAGAAATATATGTATGAATCCAATTTTTGATTATTCAGATGCAAGAATACAGTTATGTTGCTATTTTTCTTGGAAACCATAGCTCTATGGAAAACAGAAATGTTTTTGTCACCACATTTCAGTCATTCAATTCGAGATCTTTGTTTTATAAGTGAGAAATCAAATAGTAATGCTTTTGAAAAATTCAAACAACTTCTTCCTCCTTTTCTAGAAGATGAATAAAAGTAGGATCATTGTGAAGCTCAAGTTAAATCCTTTCAATAGTGCTTCTAGTAGTGTTAAGAAGATGATAGGTGTTGTCACTATTATTCTGAAACAGAACTTATATCACCTACTTAATAGGAGTAATTTTCCTGGCAAAGATAAATTGTTTGGAACCCCTGATACAAGCATTTAAAGCCTTCCTAATACCATCCTCAAAAGCTTCTAGATCTGATAGTAAATTGTTAAACCTAAAGGGGGAGTCAAAACTTACAGTAGTAAGGTGAGTAATAATAGCAACATGATCAAATAGACTCTGATTTGTGAAAGTAGAGCAATTGCTTGGAAAGGTGGTGAGCCAAAAGTGATTTGTAAGGCTCATATCAAGCTTTTTCCTAATGAAGTTGGCACACGATTGCTTATTGAAACACGTAAAGAAGCTACCACCAAGAGGAAGATCAAATATTTAAATATTTGTTAAACATTGTCTCAAATCAGGGCAATGATTACTAGTTGACCTGATGCCATCTACTTATTCTACTTTGAGAAATGAATTGAAGTCTCCCATAACAAGCCAAGGAAAAGAAGATACACTTGCAAAAGATCTGAGTTGATTCCACATAAATGCTCTTTAGTATAAGCTATTGTAAGCATAAATGAAAGAGATGAGAATGGAATAACCTGTATTCTTTACAAAAACCTCCAAATGAATCATCTGATTAAAGATAAATTTTATAGTGACATTCACAAAATAAGCGTCATAGACAACTATGATTCTGTCATTTGGATAATTAACATGGATTGAGTTCTGTCTCATTCCCTAGGCATAACTTTTAGAAGGTTGTAGTTGGGTTGCTTCATACAAGTTTCCAAAATCCCAGATATAACTACTTCATTTTGAGCTATCAAGCTTCTAACAATTTTTTTTATGAGGGGCATAGGCTGCTCTAATGTTCCAAGCTAGAATATTCGTGATTTTAACTCCATATATGGGGTCTTCTTTTTCCTATTAGTTATTCTTATGATCATACCTTTAAATTCCTGTTAAGACACCCCCACCTCAGCTGAGCTTTACTTAGGGTACCTTCATTAATTACAACCTACATCACTTATTGTCGGAGCTTCTACAGGTGTGACTATAATGTTCTAATCTTCATTTAGAATGTTATCATTAATAGTGTCCATGACCTTTCCAAGTTGACTGTTTTTTTCATTAGTATTAGTAGCATGTGGTGCTTGAGTATCATCTGTTGTGCTAACCCTATATTCCCCAATTTTGAACATCTTACCAGCTGGTTTCCAGACTTTTACAGTTGTGAGCTATGGTTTCCAGGCATAGGATACTTTTGATCCTCAAAAGGTTCCAATTTCTCATCCAATCGAATGATGGGGATACTTTCTGGTAAATTAGCCATGGATATTACAAGAACACATATCCTAGAAAACTAAATGCTCTTTACCTCAATTGTAGCTTGATCCATGCAAATAGGCTTACTAATGAGGCTTGTCATATGACTAAGACCAAAGGTGGTCCAATACTCAAGAGGAACACCATGTATGCAAATCCAAAGTGGTATGTTCTCTTGCTTGATGTCCTCCATTTTCATTCCAGGTCTCCATACTTAAAGTAGGAGGGGCTTATTGTTTACATGCTAGGGTCCTGCTTGAAGAACTTTTTTTGCATCATCTGAATTAAAGAATCTAAATAAGAAAATGACATCACTTTTTGTACAGATATCATGTAGTACACGCGACGTCCAGTTGCTTATTGTCCATTGTTTCGTCACTAGGAATGCCTCTCTTTTTTCAAGAAAGAAACCAAGCAATATGGAGTTCCATTTATTGGCACCTACTCTTAGAGCTTTTAAATGAGGAGAGACAATTCTATTATCTGAAGATTCATCGGAAGGATAGAAGTTAAGTTTCAGTTCAGGTGTAGAATCAATTGAAACTTGAAAGATCTTTTGATAGGGGGTGCAATGTTGTTATCAAGTTGATCAGGGAGGCGCTACTGAGAGGATGGATGAAGGTTAACAGAAGGGGAAGAAGAAAGAAGTTATTACTAAAAGCATTGTTGCTTGAAAGTTTTTACAAGGAAACATCAAGATATTTGTTGTTCAAGTTGCTATAAACTGGCAAAGCTAATTGTTTATTAAACGGATGTATTTGTCAAAGAAAATTTTTGATGTTGAAATCAACATTTAGGGAATCAAATTATATAAGATAATTAATCAAATTCAATTTAAATTACGCATTAATTCGATCTAAAAATAACTTAAAAACTTACTAATCTTTTACCGATCAGTTTATGTTATTGAATTCAACTAGAGAAAAAGTAAAATGAGATAACAGAAGCAGATGACGACATCTGGGATTGGAGCAACAAGAGTGAAAGGAAAAAATGAGTTATCTTATCTCTATCAATAACCCATAGATAAGCGGAGAATTTGAATTTATTAATCACGTATTATATACTTTGATCCTTTCCATATAAAATCAGCCCATTCCTAGCTAAATAAATATGCAAAGAAGAAGCTTGAGCTGCGGTTATCCATCTTTTAATTAACTTCTTGCCCGAGATCATGACTGTTTCCTATCTCGATGGCTTAGCTTCCAAGTAGTATATGCTGTCATAATGTAAATTATATTCGGGGTAAATTGGAAGTACGCAGTGTAATGTATTTTATCATTTTATTTTTGCGAAGCAAGTACAATAGCAGGTAATGTATTTTTACATTTCATCAAGATGGCAAAGTTTTGATCTCATGCTTGCTTGCTGTAAGTGCTATTAGTGAAATTACGTTCTAAGTTAGTTTCTTCAAAATCAAAGATATAGAAGCTTATTCTTAGTTTCAAAGTCTCAACTATCTGATTTATCTCATGCTCTTGGTGTTAATTAACTAGGTCATCCATCGACTGTGTAGTCTTTATACAGAAAGACAAGGAACAAATTAAGTAGAAGGATTTTTATTAAAGATACTGATAAGGGTACAGTCAATAAGAGTAAGCACGTATTGCATGTAGAAGCAACAAAGTAAATGCTCGACTCTTGTTGACGGCCTATTATTTAACTGCCTGCTTTATTTAATGTAGGCTACAGTGTCTGTGGCTTATGTATGCCAATGGAGGAGCCAAAAAGTAGTCTAAACAGGCAGTAAGTGAAAGAGAACATAAAAAAGAAACGAAACCAGGACATGCCCTATCGATCAGAGCTAATTACAGCATGGTGCAGTGTAGGGGATGTTACATTTACCCAGAATTAACTCAACTGAAGCCTCAACATCAACGTACAGGCTGCCCAGGCTATTACCGCTGGCGCACTTGCAGAGGCAAGGGATATTGACACTGGCAAGAGCCCTAAGGTTGATGCAGCAAGTACTGTTTAGTGGATCGAGTATGCTAAGGAGTGAGAGAATATTGCAATTAAGGATGGCGTTGAGGTCAATCGTAGTACATATATCTTGTGCATTTGCAGAGATGGCCAAGCTGCTGACCAGAAGGACGGAGAGGAGAAGCGCAGTTGATTTGGTTGAGGCCATTTCTAGCTAGATAGAGAGATCTGATCAATAACACAATATTTGTTGCTTGAGATCGCTGTGATGAAATTGGTGGGAGTTGCCCAAGGCTTTTATAGTGGGAGATTGAGGGACAAGTTGATTTTAATTAATTGATTTAAATTTATGAAAAATTAAATAAAACGATGCTGTTTAATTCGATTCAGCCTTTTCCGATTGAAATGCAATCCCACGATGATGGTCTCACATTTAGCTCATCTCCGTTTTATGTTATAATAAAAAGCCCATAAATGACCACTAGCTCACTCATCGGGCCAAAACCAAATTGAAAACGAAATGGGCAAACAAAGAAACACAGGCCCAATAATGGAACTCCAAGTCGAAGAAGTCAAATTTCTGTCAACTAAATTTCTCAAAAAAAAACACAGAACCCAACTTAAGAATTCTAAAATCTGATTGGTTGAGTAGCGTGGGCTTTGTAAAGAACCGCCACGTGTACATAACGGCATAAAGCCAGAAGCATCTAGACTAGTTTTGCCCTTCCCCGCCAAACTATTAATTCCCTACCCTGTTAATGTGTCTGCCAACCCTCTGTCGTCGTCGTCTCTCAACGTCCATAACGCCGTTAATAAGCTCTCTCTCTCTCTCTCTCTCTCTTTCTCTTTTCGTATTCTGGAAATCAAGAACTAGCTAGTGAATTTGTACTTGGGGTTTTCAGATTTGAAGATGTGTATGCGTTTTATAGTTTTTTGCATCGTGGTTTTGTGTGTGATCCTGTCGACACCTGAAGCGAAAACCATTGACCCTTACAAGGTATTATAAATTTGTTTCCTTTGATGGTTTAAATTTGTTTTAAGCAAATAGGTTCAGGAATTGAGTCAGGTCTTCTTTGGATGGATTCAGGTTTGGACATTATTGGTCTCTAGTGATTCCTCAAAACAGAAATAGACAACATGAAATGAAATAGGATTAAGTAAGTTTATATGAAGATTGATGTGATCTAATGAAGACGGCTAGTTAGATAATTCCATTGCTTTGAGCTGTCTTTGGACCGCAGTTAAGAACATCGTTGATCAATCTGTCAAAACCAATGTATGATGATCCTCCAATATCAGTAGCTTCTTCTGCTTTCTTTTTCCAATCCAAAGCCTTCTTTCTCATCCTCTTCCCATCATCTCCTTCCATCATTTCTCTAACAAGACCTGCGACTTCCTCTCGTTTAACATCATGATTCACCTCCATGCCAATCCCCCATGTAGTGCAAGCATATCGAGAATTGGTCTGCTGATCTGCAAAAAATGGCCAGCAGATCACTGGAACCCCATAGCTTATAGTTTCCGCAGTAGAATTCCATCCACAATGTGTTAAGAAAGCACCAACCGATGGGTGTGCTAGAACTTGTTCTTGTGCACACCAACTTGTTAGCAAACCTCTATCCTTGATCTCCTTCAGAAATCCTTCAGGCAGGGTTGCAGAATCGCCTTTTACTATATCAGACCTGATGATCCATAAGAATGGTTGCTTGCTATCAGCTAGCCCCCATGCAAATTCTCTCAGGTCTTCAGCAGTCATCATAGCCACACTACCATAATTTACGTATAGAACAGAATTAGGTGCTCTTTGATCCAGCCATTCGAGACAATACGTGTCTTCTTTCCATAAACATGATCTAAGCGACTTGGAATCGTATCTGGGTGTATGTCTTTCCATCAAAGGCAGTGGACCTACTGTATAAATGTTTGGGAACTTGGTAGCAACTATAGCATCTAACACCTCCTGTTCGAGCTCGTCGAAAGTGTTGAAAAGAATTGCAGAAGATTTCAAGCAGTTCTGTGCTTGTGATCCCATGAAATCGAACATAATTTCATCGTTGTTGCCATTGATAAAGGATGGCATGTCCCTGAGTCGGATGTTACTCATTCCAGGGATCCAATCAATGGGTGCATCACCAGTTCCATCAAATAAAAAGCTTTTACCTGAAACAAAGAAAAACCAATTAAAAACTCTTGCGAAAATTAACGACAGAAATGCGAATATTGACTCAAAACAGAGCAGCAACTGATTAAGAATTGCGAGTGAGAACTTGAATAGATAGTCATATGACCTTTCGGGACCATGTCTCTTTTGACAAGTTCAACGAAATGTAAATATCCCATAAAGCTACAAGTTGAGGCTGTCCAGAACTCAACTTGTCTTATCCCCAAGTCCTTGGCCGCCTCTATCCCGAAGGTCATCACTCCATCTGAAATCACACAAGTAACCTGAGGCAACTCAGGGTTTGAGTTCAGTTTAACAAGCAGTTCCTTGAATGGTCTCAGGAGATTCTTGCGGGTTGCGTCGCATAAGGTAGGAATGTCCTGTGATGCATCACAGTCCGATAGTGGCAAACCGTCTGGTATGGCCTCAAAGCGGAAATCCTGTAGACCTTTAACGGCGTCCGGTCCTCCGGAGCGAAGCAGCCGTCTGTGGTTATACTCGGTGTTTACGAAGGTGATGTGAAATCCCTTCCAGTGCAGGAGTTTTGCTAGCCGCATCATGGGACCAACATGGCCTTGAGATGGATATGGTACACAAACTGCATGGGGTTTGTGGTCTCCTAGTGAGTTCATGTTTTCACAGAAAACAGTGACCAAAAGCTTTGAGCTATGGCTTCTCTTCTCAGGACCTTGTATAGTATGAAGATCTCTAGGAGCTAGCCTTCAAGTTTTCATCTTATAAGTGCCGGTTTTATATATATATATATACACATAGAACTGCCTTGGCCTTGCTATGGAGTAATTATTACTCCCTTCAGAATCCAAGGGATTATTCATTTCATGTCACTATCTCATAGACTAGTCCCGATGTGGAGTTGTAATTGGACCCTCCTCCAGCATCAAAAGGCTTTAATTATATTATCAGATCAATGGCACCGTCTCATATAATAGTTTTTGCCAAATGTTATGGACATTTTGTAGCATTGAAGGATTATTATTATGTTATTCGTTAAAGGTAATGATGGCATCTAAGGTACCTGAATATTTGAGTCGAGTTCAAATTTAAATACGAGTTTATTATATTAATTTAAGGTAAATTCAGTTTAATTAGTTCATATCTATTTGAACATTCATAATTAAGGAAACATCAAAAATACAAATGGCCAAACATTATAAGATGGAAGAAACTTGGCACCACTAAATGTGCACTAACCCTATAGGTTAAGAATGCCATATTCAAGTCCTCGTTGGAAGGTTTTGGACTTTATGGGTCTTAACTCTTAAGAGATTCCTCTTAACAGAAACAGAAAACATGCAATGAAGATGGATTGATGTAAAATTATTTGGGGATTTCTTGGAATCCATTGCTTTGAGGTAGCTTGGGACCACAAGTGAGAGCCTCCCTAATCAATCTGTCAAAACCAATGTAAGATGATCCTCCAATATCAGTAGCTTCTTCTGCTTTCTTTTTCCATTCCAAAGCCTTCTTTCTCATCCTCTTCCCATCATCTCCTTCCATCATTTCTCTAACAAGATCTGCAACTTCCTCTCGTTTTACATCAGGATTCACC
>JANZLY010000003.1:1095051-1105863 GCA_026770305.1 Erythroxylum gonoclados | reverse complement strand
ATCTTCCAGTTCTTATAAACTACAGAGGACAGTTCCATAGCATATTTGGCTGGGAATACAGTTTTCTCAAGTACTCCACCAGCATTGATGAGTATTTGTCTTGCCAGGGCGTTTATGTACATCGTATCTTTGAAGTGTGGCTGCAGAAGCTTATATATTGGATGAAGAACACTCAACTGTCTGTTTGTGGCAATCACAAAAGGCTCTATGACTGCGTGAGTGTTCAACCTGCAGATGCAAGTTAAGTGGATCAGGTATTCAGGTATATATTTTGATCCATAATAACTTGTTTTTAAGAATTTCTCGTCATTCTTTTGATTTGCAAAGGGATCAAATAGAAATCTAAAGGCCATTGGTCATATTTGTGATACTTGATTTCTCAGCAGGTTTATTTGATGTTGTATAATTGTTGTGCAAGGCTTTCTTGCCATCTTATGACCGTATAGATAAGTCATTTTAAGGTGTTACGTTTACATCATCTAATCTGACATAAACTAGTGGGAGAGCAAGAGAAATGTATATGCTACTTTCTTAGTGTTGCAAGAGAAATGTATATGCCATTTCATTATTCATGTATTGATTATTAAAGTATGATCTTACTTGTGGTATATTTAATGTCTACACATGTAACTTTTCTCAGTTCAGAACTATACCAGTGACTGATGAGCTGATGGTACCCAGAATCATTCACAGCCACATAAGCTTTGGCCAGCTGCCAGATTGAACCCTCAACGCCATTTTCAGCTGGAGTGAAGACCTTGCTCGCAGCACCATGGTTCTTCCCATGTGGATGTGGTTGGCTTAACTCAATTGCCAGTGGCTTTAATGTGCCATCATCCTGGAGTAGCAGGATCGTTCTGGAGGCATAAATCTTTGAGGAGGTTGAGTTGATTCGCTCTAAGTACGGCATTAATGCATCGTGATGATCTAATATAAATAGCCTGTTACTCTCAAGTGCCTATATCAGAGAAATCAACAAATTTTAGTGCATTCTGGTACTTGTTGATTCTGAGATTGGTCTTTAATATGAAATGAGACTGGACGAGATGAGGGTATTCCATACTTGATCTATGGCGAGTCCATCCATGTTCTCTTCAATGTCCTCCTTTCTGATTGTGCTATGTTGATTCCCATATTCTTTAGGATCTAACTTACTGGCTGGGGGGAACTCCTGCAGGAAATTTTCGAGTATAATTACACATTAGCAACCATAACAACTAACAAATGGCTAGTGCATTGTAACTAGTTATTTTACTCGGAGGCGGCTGATGCAGACGGGGTTAACTCCAGCAAGCATTTCTCTTCCAAACTCTTCATCAGTCCTCCAAGCAGACTTATCTTCTGCAATCATAACACAAAAATCTCTTTAAGAATTGTAGAAACTTTAGTTTTCTGCTAGGACTTTGACAGAACAGAAACTCAGTACGCACCTTTGATCACATCAGGCATTGGGAATTTCAGGAATCTTTCACCATCATTTCGAACAAGTTCCTTCAACATCTCCCATGGGATGAGATCCCTCAATTTACCAACTGAGGAACCATATGGTAGTTTGATGCCTCCTTCGTAGAGATTGTATACATCCTCAAAGGTGTCAAATTCATTTCTTGTTTTGTCACATAAAGATGCAATCTCAGGTAGCAATACTTGAACAATGGATTTCAGAGCATAGGCAAGAAAATCAGAAAATTTCACGTGGCCAAACCGTTCGTCTCTTGGAACATAAATGTTCAAGCTTAGGAGTGGCAATCTACTTTCAGTGTTGGGATCTGTTACAACGAAGGAATATGTGCTTAGATCAACAAAGATAGGTATGTTGTGACACCAGAATTGTCATGGTTTACATATAAATAAATTGACAGAAATTCAAGACTGCTTTGTTTTAGGTTTCTAACCAGTTTTTGTTGGTTTCCGACCAGTTCTTCCTCTTCTTGGGTACGGATACTCCTCTGATCCACCAAGAACGGGGCGTTCATATTCTTCACCTTTGTCTGGACTTCCCAAATCATTGTAGTAATCATAGTCATATACTCTATCCCATTCCTTGAGCTTGCCTTTTCCATTGCCACGCAGATTTGTAAGTTCTTCTTCTCTATATTTTCGTAATGGCTCAGGTGTTTGACATGGAAGGTAGGTCTAACACATGATCATAAACTTCTGTTAGTGATCAGCCATAATACCAGAATCTCAGTTTTCTGATTCTTGAAATAAACTTAATGCAGTAACCATAAAATTTATCTTGGGTACATCTATTTATGACTTAGTCCTATCAGAAGGTGATTTAAAAGATTTCAAGTCTTTGAATAATTGAGGTTTAAAAATAATTATGATAAAAAACAAGAGCTTCATGGGCCGGATAAGATGCTTTTTGCTAAGTTGTCAGGACTTTAGCCCCTCCCTGTTGTGATGACTAATTTTTTATTCTCAACTATCATTTCCTTTTCTAACAGATAATCAAGAGAGTTCAACTAAATTAAAGATCAAGATGGAAGCTTCAACTTTTTTTCTTTTTTTGGCTAAGAATCCAATTACCTTGTTGGAGAAGAATACACGATCATACTTGTAACAATGCATAGGATAAACCCATGAATTGCAGACAAAATGTAGCCGACCGTGCCCGGGAACATCTTCCAGGATAAGTGTCTTGAGGTAGAATTGACTATGATGATAGTTTCTGATTATAAAAGCCCCAGGAACACCTATGTCTTCGTCCCAGTCAAAAGTAACACCAAATTCTGTTTCTCCGGCAGTTAATGGGGTAAGGGTCGTAGCCCATCTTTCCAAGCGAGCTACTTTCCCAAGCTTGCCACCTAGTCCAGTCCCTACTCGCATGAACAGTATTAAACTCACAACCTTAACTACAAACATCTCAAATTTCGCAGTTTTGTTCTAGACTAACTTAATCAGATTAACCCAAAAGAAGAAGACTTTTACCATTACAACTTTCACTTATTTGATAAGGAACGTTAGTGAACAACGAGTACAAGAATAATGTGTTTGGAGTAGTGTTTTTTCTATTCAGTCCAAAAGAAATCGTTGTCTTTATCCAGGAGCCTTGACTCACAATCCTCTTTTTTCTTGCACACCTCCTCAAGCAAGGAGGTCTCACAGAGAGAAGAGAAGAGAAATAGAGCGGGAGATGCTCACCTGCGCTTGGATGACTGGAGCCAATGAGCTGAACAGCGACACCTTTGCCAAAAAGCTCATATAACCGATCGAGAAGAGAAGCTTTGAAGTCACTCAGGTCCAAAAAGTTCTTCTTCATCAACACCACAGACCCTTTGATCTTCTTAAACTCACTGGAACCACCTTTCACTGTTGTTTTAGGCTGAACACAGAACGATTCCTTTACTTTCTGCAACATCGCTGAGCCCAAGTAAGAGGATTATCAGACAAAAAAAAAAGCTGAAACAAGAACGAACGTGGATAACCGAAGATTCCTGGACTTAAGACGCTGTACGTGAACTGCAACCAAAAGGGTCAATCTGCCTCTGACTATATTGCAAAATTTGAGGAAGAGAATTGGTAATGGAAAACTTTCAAAGTTACTGCCGTGTTTAATGGGACAGGAATCACAGGATCAATGCTTACTATGTCTGAATATGTTCTTGGGAGTTCTTGACTCGGGAAGACTTAACTCTCACTTTGAGTCTCTAATCCCAAAGTCAGGGTCTTTAATAGAATCGGAGATCACTAATGGTGGGGTCAAGTAAGTAAGGAATTTAGGTATTTATCTCTTTTTTTAATCCTTAATTAAAGAACCAGATTCCCCTATCCATATCACTGATTTTTTTGAGCTATGGCAATTTGGGTTTCAGCACATTAATCATGGGAACAAATATTATACTAATAATGCTAATTCTTTATGCCCATACATGTTTGTCTCCATCTTTGGCAGCCCTTAATAGTGATCTTCTCCATTGGTGAGCTGTTGTTGCCTTTAATCCTCTCAGCAGCCTAGACGACTTTAGTATCTTAATATGTTTTGAGACCATACATAAAAGTTAGCACGTGGGACTTTTTTTCCTTACAATTTCGAGCAATCATGTTTTTCAGTGATTAAACGAATTACACCCTTTAATGCTATTTGAAATTCTAACTTTTAATTTGGTAAGCACAAGAGGGACATTATTTGTCTTGAATCTACAAAAAATGGTGGCCAAATTTGAGTTACCAAAATTTTTTTAAAAAAATGGAATTTTGTAAATTAGTGAATAGGTGTTTTAATTAGTAATAAAATTCATTTTTTTTAGGAATAAGTTATGAAATTTCATTAATAATCAAACAATATTCATAATAGCAGGAGGTGGTATATCAAACTACTATCCTAAGCCTGACTCGGAATGAGCACCCACAGCAACAATATGTGCGGCTACATTCGCAAACCTATAAGCAAAACAACAAGATACGGACTCTAACTCACTAATGAGAGAGATACAATCTTGAATAAGAAGACCAAACGCCGAAACATCCGTAGTTGAAGAATCCTCAATAGCTTGAACCACTAACTTTGCATCTGATTCTACAACCACATTTCTCCATTTACATGCTTTTATCCAGCTCAACACCTCTCGAATCGCTATTACTTGGTGTTAGTTGTCGGCACTGTGGTATCAGTGAAAAATGTATTCCAATGATGCGACGTGGACCTGAAGGGCCGAGAACCCTTTGTAATGCATGTGGGCTTATGTGGGCTAACAAGGTGAATGCTAGGGCCTTCTTGATATTTCACTTGTTGAATGTGTGGTTGGTACTACATTTTCAATTCAATAGCTTTGCTAAACAATAATGTTACTGTGTTTGCGTGTGTGTGTTTGAACTGAGTGAAGACTTCACAGATCTGCTCCTAATGCTCTACTAAGACATTTCCTTTCTGGTAATCTATAGGTAGTGGGATTCCATGCTCTAGTCTTTTGTGACTCTATAAGAAAGTGCTATTTTTGTTGGTTAACACTGTTGTTATGCTTAAGGGGCCTAAAATTCATTTCCAGTGCATACTACTAGCTTTCATGAGTGTACATACGTGCATTGTTTGGTGCAAACGCAAGACCTATACTGACATATTAAGGAATAGGCATAAACTCGTCACTTGTTTAGCACTGTTAATTTTAGCTTCATACATGAGTTAATCTGTTAGTTTGCTTACTGAAACATCCGAAATATAGGGAACTTTGAGGGACCTCTCCAAAGCAGTGCCGCCCCAAGGTGGAGTCAGTTCATCTTCCATAAATAGGAATAATGAGGTGAGCATTCTGCAACAAGATTGCTGCGCATGATAGATGATTCTTGCTGCATAAGAATATATAGATCATATGACGTCTTTAGTTCCCGGCTTAGCGTACTCGTAAAATACTTGTTGAATGTTATGCAGAATGGAAATATTGAGGCTAACCAAAATGCTGTTGGAACTGCAAGGAACACCAATGAATCTTCATGATCACCCTTTTCAAATTGCCTTTTATTTGGTGGATGAAAATTGGAACGAACAGATTGAGGATATGATTAACTCGCTTCCCGATGATTTTCAAGGGGTTTGTTTGCTGATATTTCACGAGTATACTTCAGCATGAACTTTCTGCAACTAGCCTGTAGATGCAGCAAAGGCGGAGTGATGATGGATATGGGACATCCAGAGTCCGACATTGTATGTAGTTTGCATAGTAGTGGTGTTTGTATAATTGACAAAAGACCATGAAACCTGTTTCAATATAGGAATGCTTGTTACTAAAGCGTGGGAATTCTGTACTTGCTTCTAGCTAATAATTCGGCAAGGCAGTGAGGATTTGGTATATTTCATGTTTGAGAAGCCAAATTTTCTGATGCAGGAAATTTTAGAGGAATCAACTTTGAAAACAAGCAGTAGTGTGCATATATTGCGTCGTCGTCATAAAACGAGAAAATGTTAAAAGAGATTATTGAACTTCTCCAATACGCAGTAACCATAACTAATACTACAGGGGATGTACACCTTTGTCACTCATACTCTTAATTGTCCAGTGAAACAAGAATCAGAAAACTCTCATGTTTAAAATTTCTTGCTTTGCTATTAACATTTTAGCAGTCACACTATCACGGATTGTCAAGTAGTTGTCTTCCCACAAAGGATGAAAGCATGAACTAGGCTCTGTGCAAAACGCATTTGATCAGATGTTCCAGTTATTACAACCACACCATCAGTAGCTCCAGGCTTTGGATCATGAATCAGTACACTTGCACCTGAGATCTGGAAGAAAATTGTAACATACAGAGATAAAATCAATGCCTGGAATAATGCAGACAAAAGTCGGTCCGCATCAGAATATCAATGTACCTGTCTGATATGACTCAAATTATTACTGTTCTCTCCGTAAACATGCCCCATAAATATTTGAGGAATCACAATCTCGACAGGTTTACTTGGCAAATTAGCTGTCTGATTTCCACTGCTAAAACCAAAACCAAAAGATTATGCTTTAGATGAAGAAAAAGAACTGAAATTGCGGGTTATGTTCTACTCTTTTCACATAACAATACCTTCCAAGAGGCTCATTTCTCACGGCCATGCCTGAACCAGGATCAGCAGGTGCCCTTGGATTCCCATTACTAAATGGCTGAAATAAAGGCGGAACAGAATAAATTAACCATAGCCTCAATAGATAGCAAGGACAAAGACAAGCTGTTTGAATTCTATGAAAGGATCATTGTGGTTGTAATCTGGGCTTAAAATCAGACTTATGTCAGTATGAGCCACCAACCTGGGGATTCCATGATCTAGGAGAGTTTTCAAATGGAGGACCATGACCTGGTCTCTCGCCACCATAAGGATAGGGACCTCGGTCTGGGTTATTAGGACCCATGCGATCCATGCCATATGAAAACGCAGGCTGATGATCCCGGGAACGGTCAATGTTATGGAAAGGCCCAACTGGAGAAGGATAAGGACCTGGAGACGGTGGATTAGGTCTTGGCCTAAAGTGCGGTGGATGCATTTCAGGAAATGGGGGTGGATAAGATGGGGCTGTATTGCCAGCAAATGGAGGTTTTATAGGAAACATCTTCTCCCGAAGTCTTCCAGTAATTTGAACTAAAGCGTCTTGTACAGAGTGCAAATTCCCAACAACCTGCAGATAGGTAAAACTTTGTAACTTTCCAAAAGGCTCTCTTTGGAAGATATAAGACAGGTGCAGGTAAGAAAAATTGGTGAATTGATCTCGTGTTATATCATAGAGATCTAGTGTTATATCATAGACAAACAAGACAAATGCAAATAAACATAGTTCTTAATTCATGTCAAACAAACACCTTTAACTTGTGTGTAATGGCCAATTTCCATTTCTAATATGGTTGCAACATCATTGACAGCAACACATAAGTGAATTCTGCAACCCTTGCAATGATGTGAATTTGGGATGAACACATAGATACAAGAACAATGATTCATTCTGAACAGTTGCACATACTTATCAAGGGAATAACTAAACCTACAAAATGATACCAGCCATAGGAGTTTCACAAAAGATTAGCTCATTTTCAATCACCTGCACAACTTCATCATTTTGTAAGCCATACTTGGCAGCATGTTCCTTTGGAAAAATGCATATACTAGTGCCAGTGACTTGTCTCATTTCACTTATAATTTGACCTCCTTTGCCCAATAAACAACCGATCAGCGGTGAATGTACAAGAAGCCGAGCAACAACTGCAGTCCCACGTTCATATCCAATTTCCGCAATTCGAGACTGTACTCGAACAACTGCATCCTGTGCAGAAGAGTGCCTTTGTTCCAAATTCTGAAAGAAGCCAATAAACTTGAAGGATTAGAAAATTATGAGATGAGCTTTTACCAGTCTAAATTGCATGCTTTATGCCAAAAATCAAGAAATGATGTCACAAATTACTCCACCATACAAAATACCAGTGTACAAACGAACTCTTTCCAATACTATGCAATAAAGGATTATTGTAACAGCACATAATATAAATTAAAGTCTGATAGACATATTATGTTATCAAAGGGATATTTTTCATTTTCAGTGGAACTAAATTTTCCAAGAAAGGGAAACCACGAGGTCAATGATGGCACTGTTTTTGTTTCAAGAGAATATTCTGAGAGGCTATACATTCATGTGCCAGGACACAGTACATAGTTGTCCAATTTGGGCCCAATTACTGTGCATGAACAATCAAACACAAAAGGCTCCCTAATTACCAATATTCAAGATAGTGCAGCTCTCCAGAGAGTAGTAATAAACGAGTATAAGACAGATAAGTTGCCATGCCTCTCGAGCAGAAATCACAACAACCCGCTCATCAGAATCAGGAACAGGATCAGCAATTTTGATAAAAGCACCAGTTTCGTTTTCTATAGCCCGTATTACAGAGCCCCCTTTCCCTATCAAACTACCAACTTTTTCTTGCTGGCACAACAGCTTAAAGACAACCTCTTCTTCAACATTCATCCTGCCACGTGGTCCAATATTGTCAGGCCCCATATTAGGAGGATAACTCCTTGAATGATAATCTCCCGAATGCCCAGATGCATAACCTCTTTGAGGCAAGTCTACTTGTCCAGGTAATGAACTTCCTTGATAACCTAGCCCTGAAGGTTTGGCAATACCAGAATTGCCAGCTTCTCTAGGGCAATCTTGAAGATAACTTGAAAGAGCCAAGAGGGATTTCTTTACGGCATAAAAATTTCCCGAAACCTAGACAGGAAAACCATATGTTAATTAAAAGGACTAAAATGCTATGAAAACAAAGGAGGAAAAAACAAAATAGATACCATCAACAGAAAGAGTGACAAACCTTAATACATGATCTACAGTTAGTAAAATCTTAGATTACAAATTAGCCGTCACATGAGCAATGCTACATGGGTAAAGCATTGAAATCCATTTAAAGAGAAAGTTAATTCCTAAAAAATCATTCAAATATTTGATCCTTTCTAGATGCCTTTCTGCATCTAAAGGGAGTAATATTTCAAATACATGTATCATATGGTAAATGAACGTAATTCCCTTTGTGCAATACCCATTTCCATAATGTTCTATCTCCAACTGCATCAACTGATATAACAACATTTCCTATATGCCGAATCACACTACGAACATGCACTAGTCAAAAACCTACTTGACCTGTCACCCTTCTTATTCACCACTGACCAGCCTACCCACACTCCTACATTTTAGTCTCAACCTCCCCTCTAGCATCTAACAATTATCGCCTGGAAACTGTGATCAACAATAGCACGTGATCACTCAAAACAACAACTTCCAAAGTCCAACCCTTTTAATTCTTAACTATCACTCTCAGCTTAACCATAAGAACCATGACTATAACAATAACAGAAATTTCTAGGATTCTAAACCACAATGTCAACTATTACCCATAAAAGGCACAAAAACAATCACATAGGATTCTAAATCAGCAAAAGATAACGAACACAATTGGCAATGCCCACACTCAAACAGATTATTACCAGGATCATTTCATCGCCAGGTAAAGCACAAAGAGGTACTTGCTCACGATTCAAAACCCTAATTTGAGCCCCAGTATCAACCCTAATCTTCTCCACCACTTGCCCTCCTCTCCCAAACAAACTGGCCATCTGGTTACCCGCAACCAAAATCCTAATCCCAACTATAAACCCCTCACCAAGCTCCTCTTCACTATCCCCTTTCACCACCTTCTCGAAAACCCTAACCAACGCTTTCTGCACCGTTCCCAACCCATCCTGCTCGCCACCTCCATCTGCTCCGCCGTTGCTGACGAGACTGGTTGCGTCGTCGGATTTAGGATTCTGAGGATTAGGATTGGTGATGAGGATAACGCGCTCTTCGCAAGGCGGGTGGTGGGGGTCGTCAAGAAGGCGGATTTTGGCGCCGGTGAGGGACTGGATGTGCCGAACGGTGGACCCACCTTTTCCTATGACGGCGCCAGTCTTCATTGAAGGGCAGAGGATCCGGAATTGGGTCGGGTCAGCGGTGGAGCGTCGAGGAGTGAATGGAGGATCCATTTTTGGAGTTTTTGCAGCTCCGAACAGAACTCTACTTAGTTCGAGTTTAATTGTAAGATCCTAACAGGAACCCACGTAGCTTCCTCAAGCATTGGAACTGCACAAAGATCATTTGCATGAGAAGCGTAAATTTGATTTTGCCCAAATTTAACAAAATAAATTTAGATTAATTATATTTTAAATTAAATTTGAATGCTAAAAATTAGATTGAAATTTGATATTTTGGTCAGAGTCTCAATTCGAATTTAAGAGATTTGATTTAAATTGAACTTCAAAATATTTAAAATTTTAAAATCTAAGCAAATTTAGTTTAAGTCTACAATATAAATATAATTAAATTTTAAATCATATGTATTATATTGAACTTGACATTTATAAGATTTATGTTCAATCTAATTTATTATTTTGTATAATTGTTACTTTTTAAAAATGGTTTAATTATTAGAGCAATTCTTTCTTTTAAAAAATTCAATCCAACTTATTCGCGTGTATGTTCATTATCGTCATCAACACTTAGTTGAATTCCCACTGAAATGCGAGAATTAGGAAGCTCAGGTAGTACGCAGCTTTACTCATATATAGCTTTACTCATATATAGAGAAGCTTATTCTTATGTATGTTATTGCCTTTAAATAATCATTTTAATTAATATAACAAATCTTTACTTTAAGGATCTCACTTTTTAATAGATTAAGGAGGCGTTTGGTTTGAGGGTTTGGGAATGAAGGAATGGAATGATTGTAAAAAATATTGTTTGCTTTGGGGTTTTCAATTCCAAGGGAATGAATTTATTCCATTAAATTTGGGAATCAGATCGG
>JANZLY010000003.1:933914-947926 GCA_026770305.1 Erythroxylum gonoclados | reverse complement strand
GGGCTCTTCAATTTTGAAGTTATTGGAAACTTGTAGCTACTTTAATACATTAATTTTAATATGAGCACTCATATTTTGATGTTGTTTTATGCTTTATATTCCATTTTAAATATGATATGAAAAAATGGTTTATATTATCTTTCATTCTCATTAATGCAACAAACTAAATAACATAATTGGTATTAATACAGAAACTCAAGTTACAAATCAAACATCATTTTTTCATTTTTCATACTCATATATTTCTTTCTATTATTATACCCATATTCATACTTAATCTCGTGCTCAAACCAAACGTCCCCTTAGTCCAGTACTCTCCACTGAGAAAATGATTCAAGTTAAAGAAAACAACCAATTACATTACACCCCCTACAATCACTATTGAAGTTTGGTGGTGCCACTGCCAAACTTCAATTGTGCATAAAAAGCCAACCAGTGAGAGATATGAGACTCGGATCAGTCCAAACCCAATACCCACCAAAATCCGCTACTTATTCATATCACGTAATTAAGGACCAGTTCTGCGCATGTGTTGGAGGACCCACAGTTTATACCAAACCTGAGTCTGCGTTATTTCCACGTCAACAATTTCTAGCTATTTACATCTAATTATTATACTATAAAATTTTATAACATGAAACTGTGTTCCATAGTCTTCCAATGCTCGTTTAATGTTATATTATAGGGAAAAAGAGCGCCAGGACAAACCGACTTCTGTTTCGAACTTCTAACATCTCTCTCTATTTCTTTAAGGGCTTAGTACCAATGACGAGAGACCACGTGGAGGTGATCACTAAGGCGCACTAGCGTCCTTCAGCTGCCAACGCCACGTGGAGTCATAATCACGCATGGGAGTGGTCGCTTACGAACCGGACCCTCACTCCTCTTTCCGACTGAGTGACTCACTAGTATGCACATTGAGTAAGTAAACAAAACAAAACAATCCCCGTGCCAAACTAGTTTCGCACCAAGGGTGGGTCCCCTCGTCATAAAAAGGCAACCACCATCTTATAATGTAAATGTAATGTAATTATGGATCACATCATCATCTCCATTTTGGAGAATGCTTTCAGTTTAGACTGTGTTTCTTCGCACCTTAAAATAAGGACCGGAATCATTGTCTTTAATCCGCATGCTAGTTAAGTTAATTATATGTTGTAACCAATTACAAGCTAAAGATTTAAAAAACAACTAAAACTCAATTCTACGATGAACTAGAAGCTTTTGAAGAGTCCTCCCTCCAAAGATCAACCACAAAAACACTGACGATAAATAATAGCACCAAGTGCAATCCCAAACATATGTTACATTTCTCTATACCTCCATCAGGAAATAAAAGCTTCCAAACAACAAAATCACTTGAAGCAGTTAGATGCCACATTCAAACCCAAAAATAAAAATATCAAACCCCAACAATTCCAGAGGTTTTTAGTTATCCCTCCAGGAAAATAAGATCAAAATGAGTAAATAAAACATTTACATATAAGAAACAGCAGTCATATTCATGTTCTCAATATATATCTTATCTATCCCCCAAATTATCCTTTTTTTAATCATTTATTGGATATTACGAGGGATTTTCTATTTTTGTACTTGGCTCAAATTTCTTCTTGTGAAGAAAAAAAAAATTGTTACTAGGTGAGAGGAGATTGTTACGGAAGATAAAGACTAGCGTGATCTTGATCAGTCCACTGATTCCTAGTACTCCAGTTTTCTTGATCAACGGAGTTAGGAAGATCAAGCAGACCTTGATCTCCACCTCGTTGCCAATCAAACGCTCCAAATGCTCCATTCCCCATCCTACTAAACTCAAGATGAACCGCGTGATCAATCAACCCGCCCCCCATCTCCTGCATCTTCATCTCCTGACGTGGATGCTGCCACTGCTGATCCAATATGTTACTAAACCCGAACTGTAACTGCTCATTCCCAGACGACGTCGATATTAAGCTAGCCAAGTTTCCGATTTCCGAAAAGATCCCGCAGTCTGACGATCCATGCTCAAGCAACCCGGAATCGAAGCTCGGATTTAAATTTTGTTCAGAAAATAGCTTAGACTCACCAATTCCGTTACGTTTCGAAGCTGCTTCTACGTTGGCGCTTGGGCCGGCAGTGTTAGTGGCAGTTAGACTTGAACTTTCGCTGCTCGAATGAAAATCCGCCGACGATTTCCTCTCTCGTTCTGGTTGATTCTGCGGTGGTGGTGTATCATCTTTGTCGGCTGAGGGGGAGGTGGCCTGTTGTTTAGGCTTCGATCTCTTCGTCTTCCGGCAGCCGCCACCAACGGGGACGTTGCGGAGGACGCCTCCTTTGGTCCAGTAACGACGACAGCTTTTACAGAAGTGGCGAGGCTGCGAGAGGTTGTAATTGTTGTAGTAGCAGAACTTGGTGTTGAGAGAGTCGCAGCGAGGACATTTAAGTGCTTGGTTGTTCTGGTGGTGTTGCTGCCTCAGTCTCCGGTCACCAACTCCGCCGCCAAACAAACTCCCTCCCCCTCCACCTCCACCTCCACCTCCACCTCCAATTGAGTGTATTTCTTGCATTTCCCACACAACTTTCTGCTTCAAAAAATCAAAGAATTTGCTGCCTGTTCCCAAAGCTTCAATTATCTCTATAATAAGACCTCTATAGACCTTAGCGAGAGAGAGAGAGAGATTTAGGTTCTGTATGTGAAACTAGAGAGCTGACAGGAAATTCTCAAATCTGACAAATATCCCCTACAAATCCTCTTTAACATTGTTTCGTACAGTGACCAAATTAGCCTTGTACATCTCCCAAATTTTCTCTTACTGCCCTTGTAATTAATATCCTAACTTTACCCATAACAGTTGGGCTTAGTTATAATTTAGGGTTTCTGGGACCGTACGGGAGGTAAGTAGATCTGGCCGTCCGATGGGCGACAAGTGGACCGGATAGAAGAGGGTTTTAAAAAAAAAAACAAATAGAAGAGCGGATTGGTTCCCGTCCACAAAATTCAGGTTGTCGACTTGTCGGCCACCCCGGTTTATCTGCTCTGCTATATAATCGGTGTCAGTACAAATGGTCCAAGGGGCGCCACGTTTCCCCCTATTGTCATAATACACAATTATTTTTAACACACCAAGGTTTATGTACCTTGTCCCTGACCAATGTCTAGGTTCAAACGGTGCGTTTTATGGTTTAATTAATGGATTCTGCAAATATAAGGTGATATTTGCAAATATAAGGTGATATTTGGAATTTAATCCAAATTCCAAGACTACTCGATACTAACTGAGACCTAAAGACACGGTACACTGCTACACCTTGTTCCTACTGTCTCATCTCCGGACGTAACTACGAGTGGCCTCCCCCACCCTCCATCACCAAGCCTATCCACAAAAATGGTCGCAATCGTCAGTAACCTGCATTGTTTTTGGCCCCAGGATGTACGACAGACCATAATGATATTTTAGTATGATTGCAACTTATCTTACTAAACCTATACACGTGGCAGTACTATGCATATAGTATTTATTCTAAACCTGCGAGCTTAACTAACTTTGATGTATTTTAAAAAGCAACTAATCGTGTGTCAAAACATTGTTAGCTGCCGCGTTTTAATTAAAGTGCTTAATTGGCTGTTCTGTGCTGCTTTTCCGCCCACTCGTGACGTTTGATTTTCAGCGAGTGCCCATTTATTTTTATAACATTAAAATTTGTAGTCTTTTTTTTTCCAAAATGTTTTATTTAATAATTTGTAAATTATATAGTCTAAGTAAATTATTTAAAATATAAACAAATCAAAGCTCATTCGTATAACTAGATGGGTCTTAAAATTTATCAGGAATCTACATTTTAAATTGTTTAAAAAATTATTACCACTTTGAATTGAATCACCACTAGAGTAGGTTTATGATGGCTTTTGTCTTTGGCGGATATCTAGTATTTTAAGTTTTATGACTTGGAACTGTACTAAGATTGGTTTTTATTTAACTTTTGAGCATCAAAATTGAATAAAATAGGGATTTAAAATTGAATAAGACGTGGAAAATGTGTAATGGGTATCATCACTAGTCACTACAAAATCAACACGTTTCGCCACCAAAGCCTGAAAAATCAATCTATGTTCGCTCTCGCGGTCAGCACATTCGGCAGTGACACTATGGTAACAAAATGAATAATGGTGGCATCTTGATATTTCAAACTAAACAAGACCCCGCGGCCCCACTCAATGGGGGCAAATCAACCGTCCATTAACTGTTCCTGAAGAATAATCAGCGCAATCCAAGCACTAGACCCCACATTTATAGTCATAGACATAGTAGCCGTCCATTGACTATTCACGGTGACTATATGAACACATTTGTTCTTCGCGTAGGTACAAAATTTAGGGTATTGAGGGTGGGGAAATGTTCATTAGGAAGGTGATTTCAGTCTTAGAAGTACGGTACACCACACATCCATACTTGTCTGCCTAAATATGACCGCTTACTGTGAATTAACGTGCGATGTAAGTACTTTCATCAAAGTTGTAAACGAAAAAGAAGAAAGCATAAGTACAGCCCTGAGTAAACATATGATGGCAAACAATATAGTAAAAGTTCACAAATATCTAATTCGTTTTATACAATTTAGAATAATTGTAAAAAGAAGTTGAAGGTCTCCGTAATGACGAGGGAATTGATTTTTGGAGCTTACACCGAGAAGTGAGAATTGAAGAACAGTGAAAATATAGATTTTTGAGAAAGGGTTGAGTAGACAGGCAAATTTGATGGGAACAGGTTCACATGCATATGGGACGGCGTGGGCATCTCCCAAGATTAGGTCTTCAGGTACTTGTCCACATCGCTCTCTCTCTCTCTCCCAGTCAGGTAGATATCTGCATATGTGTATTATGTAAATAAGAAAGATGGGGATGTTTGGAATTAGCAACATTTGGGCTTTGGGGTTAGAGAGATGAAGGTGTATTGCTCTATAGGGGAACTTCACAGTATCTTCCGTGATCCGGGAGATTTAAAAGGATATGGTTGCTTGTCCTATGCTAAGTGTAACGCGTCACTGTCCCAAGCCACCAACATCGGGCTCAGCTTCTAAAGCCCAGTAGGTTGGAGTGGAGGCATTCTCTAAGTTCTGGACCCACCCACCCCACCTGTCATATGCTGATTGGGTCCACATCTTCAACCAGTTATGCCCCTACTTGCGCTCCCCACTACTCCCACTAGGCAGACGTCATCAGTTTGTTTGTTTAAATAATAGATATTCTTTTAACGCACTTAATTAAAAAGAATTTTCTTACTCACAAACATAAAAAGGGGGTTGGTGGAATTGAGCACATGATATAATTACGATTTGTACTCTGGTGTTCGTTGAAACGAAGATCTAAACTCCATTATTTAAACATAATTGGGAATGCTTTGGGCCAGGGGGTGTCTAATTTAGTTGGAGAAGTTGAGGGTATGAGGATCAGAGGATGTGGTTGTGGCTGTGGTCCCAACTCCCAAGGCGTAGTAGCTGCTTCCCCGGTCGCTTCGGCAAAAATTAATTAACAACCATCTCCTTTGACAATAACAACTTACGTCCGCAATCAAATAGTTAGGGATGACAAAAAGCCCGCCCTGATGGGGATCTGATATTTCTCGACCCGAACGGGGCAGATATAGGGGTACATTTTGTCCCGAATAAACGAGGTAGGGGTAGGGGTAGGGGATTTTTTTCCATTTATTTTCGGGGCGGGGATGGAGATTATAGTCTCCATCCCCAATGGGGACCCGACCTGTATAATGTTAGGGTGTATTCCGGAAATTTTAAAAATGTTAGGAACTTAGTTGCAAATAAAAAAAGTTAACCCTAAAAATCTACCCCCCGAGTCCCGCGTCCGTCTCCGTCTACTCTCGCCTCTCTCTTCTCTCTGCCTCGCTGTCCTCCGTCCATCTCCGTCGCCTGCTCCTTGCCGTCCGTCTCTCTCCCGCCGCTTCACCGCCCTCCCTGGTCTGGATCTGCACGGTGGTGGTTTGCTCGAGTCTTCCTCTTCTCCTCCGTCCGTCTGTCGAGTCTTCTCCGTCGCGTCGTCGCTAGTCCACGCCGGCTTCAGCCTTCTCTTCATCCTCCTCGAGTCTTCGACGCACCGGACGACCGCAGCTCAGCCGACGCACACGACCCGACGTCGACCCAGATTGACACCGTTTTCCTATGGTTATTTCCAAGAATCTTTTCAGGGTGCAGATTGAAAGTTAATTCCTTTTTGTTGTTATGCTTGTTGGGTTTTCGTTTTCGGGTTTCAAAGTTGTTGGGGTTGTTGGTTCTTCAGCTTTGTGTTGTTTCTTGGATTCCTTGTTCTGTCAAATTTGGATTCTGATGTCGTTGAGCTCATACAAGCTACTTCTCAGGTCATAACCTTTGGTGTTAGTCTCAGAAATAGTCAGTTGTTCATTACTCAATGTGCAGATACTGATTTTGATTGATTGAATAATTTCCAAATTGTGCCTCTCCTTTACTTATTTAGCTATATCCATTATGTTTTGTGTTTGGTTTTCATGTCCATCTTCTTCTTTAAGTCAATTGAATATACATATAGTTCACTCACTTGTTCGATTCTGCTTATTTTAGTCCTGTATGAGGTGCAGACTTCAGTCATTCACGATAGTCTTATGAAATTATAGCAGGCAAGAATGCTTTCTGCCCAGATTTCCATAGAGATAGAGTTTGAGTTTTTATTTTAAATTTTCTAATATTGTGGGCAAATCAAGACTCTGTGACATTGCCATTAAGCGTCCTTTACATTTGAAATATAACATTGAATAACCACACAAGCAATTATGTTCGAAACATACTCACTTGTGATCAAGCTATGTAAGGTGCCTCATAAATGGGGATTATATAATGCGTAGCTGCAGATTCATTTTCTGCTCTTTGAGATTGTTTATGCACTAGGCTATTGCTTTTGGTGGAAAATTTCTTGTAAAGTTATAGGAAAGTTAGACTCAATGAGTTCGGAACAATTCTGATGGCCCGCATACTGTTTCAATCATCCATACTCTCTGATTTAGTTTCATAAACTTATTGAAATTTGCCTGCTTTGTTCTTCATTGAAGAAGTTTCTATGCATCCACTTTTCATTTTATTTCTTGTTCCTGCTGGCTATTCTTTGCTTCCTTTTCTGTTCTTTTAATCCACACTTCGGGTTCTTAGTCGCAGACCTGGAATGACAGATAATAATACTCGAAATGAAGCCTTAGTTTTGGCTGATAGTACTCTGGAAAACCTTCCTGATCATTTGCTGATAGAAATCTTCATTAGGATTCCTGTGTCAGAATGGGTTCAATTATCTTGTGTGAAAAGGCGATGGGCTAATCTGTTTTGTGGAGAATACTTGTGGCAAGCTGCTCTTGAGAAAAACTATCCTTTTTCCAGCCAAGCAAAAAGATGGCCAGGACCGATACCTCGAGGATTAAGTAAAAGGTAAGATGCAAATAAAAATGTTTCTCTTCACCATTTTTATCATGTCTCTCATTGTCTACGGAAGCCTTGTGTTTCAGGAGATACACAGCTTTATATGTGAGCGAACACTTCTTTTCTCTTGATGGGGAGATAGATGAGATTGTTGGCCATACGTATTTGTTTCTCAAAGAGCAACTTGTTTTCTCAAGAGCACCACCATCTTCTGCCATACTTCATGGAACTATAATAGGTTTACCCTTTACTTTCTTGTTGCCATTGACTCTGGTGAACTTTTCAATTGAAGTTGGGATAAACTCTCCTACTCGTAATGTGCTTATCAAGTTAGAGGGTCCAATAATTTCCTTTACTTTATCAGCATTTCACATAAGTTTCACTAATGTGTTCAAAAGCTTTCTTTATGGTTGACATATTACCTTAATCTTCTAACTAAATTAGCATTGTGTGTATGTTGACAATTCTCTGCTGGTTACTTGTCTCTTGATTGTAATATTAGTTTGATTTTCCTTACTCCGAGATATATACGGGCATCGTATACGGTATAACTAAGTGAATGAGCTAAGATTTGAAATCATCAGGACTGTATGGAATTATGTCAACTGGTAACTTATGCCTTTAGTACATCAACGATACATTTGGAGAGTCACTAGCAACTGGTTGTCCTGATGATCACTTGACTTTGTGGTTCTCAGATCAATTTATTGCTTGTGGAAAATCAAGAGATGCTGCCCACGAATTTGCTTCACAGATCTGGTTAGCTGTTCTTGACAATATGGAGGAAAATGACCATACATTCCTTGTACTTAAAAGCCTAGCACAAGAAGAAGATGTAAGCATATCTCAGAACTCCCATGTAAATTTTTTCTCTGCCTTGAGATCACGATACTATATAATACATGGTTAAGATCAAACGATTTCTTTTCTTTTGAGCGTATCGTTCTGAAGTCATGTAAGGTTACAAAAGCATAGCATATTATAACATAATCTTCTCATTTGATTTTTCAAGGTGTTGTCTTCCTTCCTGACTCTTTCTTTCTCCATGTTTCCTTTTGCAGTTTTGTTTACAGTTATGTTGTGTTAGATCATGAAGTTGAGAATACTTTGAGACGTAGAATGTGAATTTTGAAAACAATCAAGGCTATATTGAATTTTTTGATATAATGGTTCATTAGAAAACAGCTTACAATGCTCATGGCCACTGGCCATTCACAAAGTTGCAAACTTCATTAAGTTGGTATCATACCATACTTTCATTTATTGACAACTTGGGGATTTACATTCTGTAGGTTTTTCTTCCATACCCATATACAAAATCAATCAAAGTCCAGTGGAGGGTGTTCGAAAAACTTTTCACCGACTTCCGTGACTGTTTCGATCGTGCTGACTACTATGACGTATTGGTTTCTGCAAAGAACAAGTTCCAGCCAATACCACCAACATGGTTAGGTTACTAGACCACTTTCACTTGGCTCACTACAAGGAGAAAACGTGAATAGTTTTTTAACTGTTGTAATGTCTGTGATCATGGTCAGGAGGAGAAACTGTCTCCCACTTGATAAAAGAAAAAATTTGTATAGGTCCCTCATCATCGAACTTGAAACTAAAGAATCCTTTTTCACTTTCCAGTTGGTGTTGTGATTGTATTTACTGCAAATTATATTCTTGTTCTTCATTATATTCGTTAACTTTAAGTCGAATCAAATGCAGTGCAAAGTAGCTTTTACATGCAAGTTCTTGTGGTTCATAGTTTGCCAAAACTTGCTTTGAAAACAAATCAAGTCGTAACTTTTTTAGGATTCGTGTAACTTAGGGTTGATAATAGCAGTCCGATTCGAACTCAACAAGACGGGTTCGGATTAACCGAACTTTGTGTCATCATAAAGAGCCCCACTTATGTTCTTCTAGTGGAAACCTAATTGAATTCAAAACATAATTTAATTCCGATTTGAAATTCAAAAAGTGTTCAAATTTGAACTTAAATTTAATTTTTTAAAAAATTCAACTTTAATAAAAATTTAGTTTTTTAAAATTAGAGTTAAATGTAATATTTAGTTAATTTAATATTATATAGTTGATTTCAAATGGAGATTAATATCTAAAATAAATAATTAAATATCAAGTGTCGCTAAGTTAAAAAATTAAAATAAAAAGATTAGGACCATTTTACCCTCATCCCCGCACTCTCCAACTTTCAATACCACAATCCCTAATTTTAGTCTCAACTCTCGCCCGTCACATCGTCACCTGTTGCCGTTTCTCTTTCCAACTTCCCAAGAGGAGCTGTGCTCTTTTTCTGTCTTGCTCACCGGCGCTGACTGGTACTCTTTTTGAATTGTTCTTCATTTTGGTTCTTTGTTGTGCTTAGCTTCGTTCCTTCTTCTACTTGCTTGTTGTGGTTTTGTTTTTTTGAGGTGGTGGGTGTTGTTTCAGAATTTTTAGAGCTGGGCTCTTTTTGTGCTTTGTGTGGTGGTACTCAAGTGAAGGCACATTGTGAATTATCCTCCTGATTCACACCTAGATATCGTGTTTGAGCTACACAAATGTAGTACTTTCTCCTTTTCTTTTTCTAATAGATGCAAATAGTGTACAGACTACAGACCGGTTACATATTATTACCAAGTTCACTTAATATCGGGTTGCTTACACGAAAACCACTTTTTTTTGTCCCTGGCTGGTGCCTGTTAATACATATTGGGGGCTACATTGACACGGTCTTAAGTGTCAATGTGCCTTTTGATATCATTCACAATATGTGCAGGTGAATTGATCTGCCAAAACAAGGCCTGTAGTTTGTGTTTTAGTTATTGAGGATGTACTTTTAGTTGGACGAATTGGATGATCCTGCTGTTTCTCTATAAGAAACTAGTTTCTTTTATTGATTTCAATCATCACTCTTTGTTTAATCCTTGGCCCACAATTGCTTAAACAATCAAAATGCAACATGCTTTAGTTATGTGATTGTCATTCTTAATGTATAGTTGTTAAATTTTGGAGAAATTTTATTTTGATTTGTAATTGTTGTTTCCATTTTGTATATGTCATTGTTTAATTTTACAGATAAATGGAAGAAGACTCAAGTACTTCGGAAAATTCAATCACTTCAAGAAAATATGATGATCCAGCATGGGCTCATGCAAAATTAGTTGTTGGTATGAAAAATCATATTATATGTTTGTATTGTGACAAACATTTGAAAGGTGGAGGAATTACTAGGTTAAAGAAACATTTGGCTGGAATTAAGGGTGATGTGACACCATGCAAAAAAGTTAGTCATAATATCAAATGGCAGATGAAAACTTTGCTTGAAGGATATAAGAATGAAAAAGAAAGAAGACAAAGAATTAATTATGAAGTTGGTAGTGGTAGTTCAGTCGGTGTTGGTGAGGGTGCTATTGAAAGAACTGAAGGTAATATGCCTACTCAAGAACATGCGATTGATGCAATCTCAAATGATATGAGGAAGAGAAGAAGACAAATGTCTGGCCCTTTTGCCCCAAGTCCTGAAGTCCAACTTTCACCTTTTGTCGCATTCCAATCTAAACAAACAGCTTATAATGTGAAAATGGCAATGGCTAAATGGTGGTATCATGCTGGTGTACCATTTAATGCCGCTCAATCTTGCTATTATCAGCCTATGGTGGATGCTATTGCCTCTCATGGTTTCTTATATGATGATTAAGAACATTTAAGACACCTGGGCTATACTTAGACAATTAACTTTAATTTCATGGGTTTCTAATGTCTAATGAACAGCTCTCAGAATACTTACGAAATCAGGGAATAGTTTCTTGCTCATGAACTTCTAATATTTTATCAAACCGTATGCGAAACTAATATAGTTTGATTAGTTAAAGTTTCATATAAACTTATTATCTGGGAAAATAATAAAATAAAAAGAATTTCCACTTCCATTACGCCTTGTACTTTCACATGTGAAAAGAAACGAATATTTGATCTTTTGTCAATGATAGTGAAATCAAGTGGAGGGAAACATCATTTCAAGTCTCATTGGTGGTAGACAATATATATATATATATATTATGCATATATTTCTACACATAATTTGTCTTGGTTCACAATTTATTTGTAACTCCAAATATAAGTTGATGATGACATTGCTAAATCATAATCATGTTTTGGTCTTTAGAAACATTATTTAAGGTTACTATTTTGCAGGGGATAAATGATGATTTCTTATATATTAGCTGTCAAGTACTGTGGGAAGCTAAAGAAGACAAACTTAAACACATATGCATAATGAAGTCCTTTGTAAGGGAGCTGAAGGCGTTACTTAAAGGGATTGATTCCTTTTATTTTTCTTAGATGCTCCAAGAAACGTGGTTGACTGGACAAAATATATTCTAAGCTACCATACATAACTAAACTCAGGATAACTGGTAGAAAACTACAGTGGTCGTATTGAATAGCTTTCTCAAGCAGTCAAGAACACTGTATTCAGACTGGAAAGTGATACACACGCATTCTGAGAAAACAGTGTTTTTCATCCCTAGAGAAGGGTTTTCACACTAATAACACGTGTAAATGCATGGCTGGACTACCAATATTTGATTGTTAGTTTTCCACTTCTGTACTTGCATATGTATGTATCGCTCTCAAGTTGAGAGGACAATGAATGGTTGGCCTCAGTTTCAATTCTTTTTACTTTTTGCTTGTCAATAGCTTGAAAGTATATGCTTATCAACTAAATTTTAGGTACATGGACGGCCATTAGAGGGGTTCGGGAGGTAAGGCTCGAAAGAAATTGAAAAACAAGACTGAAGAACCAATAATTGAGTTAACTTGGGAAATGTACTTGTGTTGAAAAAGGAGATCAGAGAGATATATACGTGCACAGAGACTGTCTTGGTGGACAGAGTACTCGTGCACAGAGGATAGAGTTTTACTATATTAAGATAATAACTTTTTATTAGTGGATGAGATGCGTTTGTCACTTAACCCATTTTTGCATGTAAATGCTAAAGGCTTCTTTGATGCGAGTTGGAATAGATAAAAGGTTTTGATTACAAATTCTTTCATGGCATAGGAATCAAAGAAGCGGGTTGGAATAGATAAAAGGTTTTGATTACAAATTCTTTCATGGCATAGGAATCAAAGAAGCGAGTTGGAATAGATAAAAGGTTTTGATTACAAATTCTTTCATGGCATAGGATACAATTCCCACTGTAATTTTGGTGTTAAAGAAAGCTTGAAGACAATGAGAGAAATATGTTATCTTATGAGACAGGTGTTTGGGCTGTGGGACTGCCTTTGATAGTTAATGTTCATACATATAGACAGCAAAAGAAGGGTTTGAATGAGTGTAGTTTGATATATATTGTTGATCTTCAATTCATACATATGTGTATGTTAATCAATATTTTCGTAAGCAATGAACAAGGATATTACTATCAATTGAGAACTAATAGTATGGTTTTATAATTTTTTTAATACTGATCTGTTATGTAACTTTTTGTTAATTTTATTGAAATTATAAAATATGAAAAAGAAAACAAGACGATAAAGAAGAAAACTTACTTAACACTTTTATCAAACAATTGGAAAGCAACAAAAAATATAATGATTAAGATAATTCTTTTATTTATTGAAGTAATCTTTAAATATTCCAAAGTAGGAATTAAAAAAAAAACACAATAAGGCAACTGATTCTAAAACTACAAAAAAAAAGGTGTTTATCGTCGAAATTTACCGTCAGAAAGGTTCCGACGGAATACGTTGGCAACTGATTCCAACGTATCAATCCTTCAAAACAAAAGCAATATTATTATCATAAAAGTAAAAGATAACAATCTTTAACTAAATTAAAGACTTGATTATTCAGTAAAAAGTAGAAAATTAAGAGAATGAATGAAGCAATGTCTACATTTAGCATTCTGTCCTAATGTAGAAATCTCCAACTTCCAATAACTCTATTCTCTTACGTAAATGAATTTATTTAATGGAAGTGGCTTGGTGAATAAATCAGTTATTAGATCATTTGATATTGCAGTACTTTATAATGATGTCTTCAGCAGTCTTGTCCTATTATAATAGACTTGATTTTTTGCCTTCACTTATTTTTTCTTTACATCATCTAAAATCCTTCACAACCAGGTACTTGACAAGTTGTTGTACCAACAACCATACATTCAACTTCTAAAGAACGCAAGACAGTAGAAGTTTATATCTCTTAACTTCCAATAGATAATTTTAGCACCCATAAATCACTACAATAGAAATCACGTTTCGTCACGAAAAAAATCGTCGCTAATAGTTATTAGCAATGATTTATATTCGTCGCAAAAAACTTCGCCAAATCTTTTTAGTTGAAAACTATAAGCGACATATTTCGCTAACCGTTGCTAATAGTTTTTTTTCTACGTTTTATTTTTGTAGCAAGAAACTATTAGCAACGTTTTTAAAATCGTCGCTAATACCTTTTGGTTACGCTTAATTTTTGTAGCTAAAAATTATTATCTACATTTTGAAAACATAGTCAAAATTTTTTGGCTACATTTCTAAAAATGTAGCTAAATGTTTTACATTTGGCTACGTTTTAAAAAATGTAAGTAAAACTTTTTAGCTACACTACATTTTTG
>JANZLY010000002.1:27803951-27815649 GCA_026770305.1 Erythroxylum gonoclados | reverse complement strand
GACAAATGCTGATAAGCTAATTAATAACGACGAAATAAGAATAAAATAAATAACGACTGCATAATTTAAGGTAACTGCAACTATAATATAAGTTACACTCATCCTATATTACGTGACAATAATTAATTGAAGTTCATTCCACAAAGAACGACCCAAAATATACCTAGTACAAAAAATACGTAGACAACAACATATTCATTTACCTTAACCGAAACACAAACGTAGGCAATAGATGAAGCCGAAGACAGATTTAAATACCTGTAAAAGTTGCTCTTCAAACTCGCTACAAATGAACGTACTGCAAATAAAAGAGTACCTACAACCAAGAACACATTTGTTCACAGGTTAGAAAGCTTTTCTCCTATATAACACAACAATTGATATGAAATATTTAAATCAATCAAGGCCATTAATTATATTCAATCATCATTTAATCCTACAAAGCTCTTAATCCTGAAATAAAAACGGTGATGTCATAATTTACGAAGATCCTATTAAAAATTCGGCAGAGTTTCCCCTATAAAATGAACATCCCCTTTCTGTAAGAAGGGTCAATTAATCCTGTTAAAAAAAACGAAACACTTCTATATCGACCAGTAATCACAACTCATATTGGGTCTGCCAACCATATGTCTATTCTCAATTATGCAATTTTCAATACAAGTTAACCAATTTGTAACCCCCATAAAAATTATACCAATTTGTAACCCCGTTCAAAAACTAAGAGTGAATTGTTTGCCAATTAAACACAAAATAAATGTATTATTCAAATTGGATTTGAATTCATCTTAATTACTATCCATTTATTAATAACAATGTATATAACAAATTATACCAATTTAATTAAAAGTAATATTGTTTGTTCATTTGAACACAATAAAATGTATTATTCAAATTGGAATTAAATTCATCCTAATTACTATCCATTTATTAATAACAAATTATATAACAAATTATACCAATTTAATTAAAAGTAAGATTGTTTGTTTATTTGAACACAAAATATATTACTTAATCATATTTAAATTAAATTCATCTTAATTACTATCCATTTATTAATAACAATACCTATAACAAATTATACCAATTTAATTAAATAAAAAATATTCAATAGATTAAAATTTTAATTTATTTACAATTAAGTTATCTTATACATAATCATTATCAATACATAATCATATATTAACATTATAAGTTATTTTTATTTTTAAATAAATTGAAACAACAATTTCAAATTCAAACCCATATAATATTCCTATAAACAACTATAATATATCAACATACATTCTAACTTCTTCCAAAAGAACACCAATAATTCAAATTCAACAACAATTCAAGACAAACATCTATAAGCATTTTCTCAAACACTTGGTGTGCATCTCATTTTTCATCCCTAATTCAACACAAAATTCCAAAATTTTTCCATTATTCTCCAACAAACACTTACCCTATCATTAACAATCACTAATTAACATTTAAAATCAAACAACAACTCCATATTACCCAAAACATAATCCACCGAATGACGTACGTAGAGGAAGGAGAGGATGGTTTTAAACTGGACATTACCTTCGGTTAGGGTGGCCGGAGCAGGGGACACCGATGACGGTGAAGGAGAATAGATGGTGGCGACGGCTGCAAACGTTGGCGATGGCGACGACGGTGAAGGAGAGGAGAAGAAAAGGAAAAGCAGGCGCACGATGGGAGAGGAGAGGAGGGCTGCGCAGCATGTTTAAAATGTGAACCAAAACAACGTCGTTTTGTTACGTGTTTTAAACGACGATCATGTTCTGATTTTACTGATGGAACTTGTGCCGCCGGTAAATGGTTCCTTACCGTCTTATTTTGCCGACGCGGTTTAATTTCTTCGATAATTACAGACGGAATGTTACCGATCCCTAAATTTTCGTCGATACTCACCTCTTTTCTTGTAGTGGGTTCTTAAGCTCATCCATTCATTCATTGCAATAAATTGGATGGATGAAAATGTTTGGGCATATGGGGGAACGGAGTTATGGAAGCAGGAGATATGCTCCCCCAGATCTTTAACCAACTGTTGTTTACGTGTTTTGTTTAGCTACGATACCATTTCTGCTCAATTATTTTTACGTGATAAGATCATAAGAAGACAAAAAAAGGGCTCTACGACAGTGACGTAGTGTCAGAAACAATTGTTTCTTTTTCATTCTGTAATAGAGAATTGGACCAGTAAAGTCTAATCTGTGTCATTGATCACCGAATTTTGATGGGTTTTCATTAAAGATGAATATGACTGAGATAGGTTGAAGTTGAATGTTGCATATGATGTTTGTAGCATTTTGTCTGGGAGGAGGGATTGACAGATTAGGGATTTATTCTTGTTGAAGCGATATCGTTTTAGTTATGTCATAAAACGTCATCATTTTATTAATTTTAATCACTAGTGTTACTTAATGCTGATGTATCTTAATAATTAAGGTTTCAAAAACATTTAGCAAGTCAAGTCAACAAAGATAATAGACATACTAACCTTAGGCTAGAGTTGAAAAAATTGAAAATTTAAACATTTTATTACCGCATTTTAAAATTCGAACTATAATTGCAAAATTGATAAGTCAAATTATGTGGATGATCTGGGAATGATTTAGATTCAATTTGACTTGTTTGTGCTTAGAATTGAAGCTATATTAAGTTAATTCGCTCACATTTTGATTTTGCACTTGATAGGTACAATCGGTTGATTTTGGGAGAAAAAGGGCATAACTTCCTTTGGGGAATACCGGATCAGAGCCAATCAAGGATGATTGAAAGGAGAATTCCGAGCCCCATAACTTCCGAGAAGACTCCATGAAGAAATGAGGACAAATGGGAGTACAAAGGAGTGGAAGTGATGAAAAGGGCCATGTCCGTTTAACGGACATCAGCTGAAGAAAGAGCTCTGCCAGACCCGAGAAGGTCCGTTAAACGGACACACATGTCCATTTAATGGACATCAAGCGCCAAGAAAAATTTCCAGACCCGAGAGTGTCTGTTAAACAGACACGCATGTCCGTTTAACGGACATGGGCGGCCAGCAGTTATCTGTTGCAAAAAATTAGGTTTTTTGGGAGGTGTGATATAAATACCTACTGTTTTACACTTAGAGGAGGAGGCTGGACAGGTAACAACACAGTTTGGAGAGTGAGAGGCACAAATTAAGTGGGAGATAGAAAGTTGGGGATTTCTTCAAGGATTGGGAGCTTCCATTCTTGTTTTTCTGCAGTTTTCTCTCTCTACTTCTTTTAATGTTGAGCTCCTCTGTGTGTATGATGTTTGTTGCAATGTTTAGGAACTAACCTTCACTTAGGGTGAGGGATGTAGCCTTTAAGAAGGGAGTTTTGTATGATATGGATGATTGAATGTTTCTAATGAGAATTTCTGGGCTTTGTTCAGCTTTCTTGAACTTATTCATTGTTTCTATGCTTGATCACCATAGATGCATTCTTAGGAGTCATTGGGTATGCTGAAGAGTGAACCATGATTCATGCTTAGAAAGTTGAACATCTTGGGTTTAGAGTTAGAGATAACCTAAGCTAAGGTGAGAACTTGAAATGGCTTGTGTTTAATGGATTTGGTTAGAAATTTATTACATTGAGGAATGGATGTTTCTAGTTGAATACTCCTTTATGCCTTGAGAAAGGATATGGGCACGATAGTGCCATTGTTCTCTTAGCCTACATTCAATCATATTCATATTGTGCAAAGCAATCTTTTAATTGGTGAACCCCTATCCCTGCTTCCGAATCATTGATTAAACCTTTTTCCTGATTATTTTGTTATTATTTGCAATTAAATTGATCAATCAACTCCAATCATTTTTACAATTTGCTGTCGACATCATACAATTAATTAGGTTTACATTGACTGGTAAATGAATTGGTCCTTGAGGGAGACGACTTTAGAATATTCACTGAGCGGGTACTAGGATGATTCTGTGCGCTTGCAGAATTAATCGATCAAGTTTTTGGCGCCGTTGCTGGGGACCTTTTTGTTTAAAGTCTCTTTAAGTCTAGTTATTCGTATTATTTATTTGTTTATCATTGGAATATTTTTCTTCTACTGGATTGTGAACCTTGCCCTTGTTTGATTTCAGGAAGTATATGCGCTTGAGGCATTCGCGAAGTGCGAACGACGAACCTTTGTTTGAATTCAATCCAGAAATTGAACGAACGTGCAGGAGGAACAACGCCCAAAGGAGGAGAGAAATGGCTCACAACAACCAATTTCCAGAGTTGCACGAAGAACCTGAGTTAGGGAATGAGCAATTCAATGGGGGAAATCAAGCGGAGCCGGTTGTTGTCAACCCCGCGGTGAGGAGGATCAGGGATTATCAAATGCCCTTTATTGCAGGGAATCCATCGTGTATTAGGTTGACTGCTGCTGCGCGGAATTATGAGTTGAAGCAAATCCATCTCTCTATGTTGCCACAATTTAATGGGATGCCTAGTGAAGATGCATTGGCATTTATGAGGGATTTTTATGCGACTGTCCAAACACTTCCATTGTATGGATTGACGGAGGATGAATTGAGGTTAAGGTGTTTCCCTTATTGCATGAAGGGGTTAGCTAGGAATTGGTTGCTGAGTTTAGAGGTGGATTCCATTGATACTTGGGAGAAGGTCATGGAGACCTTTATGATGAAGTGGTACCCAGCCCACAAGACCCTTGAAGTCCGAAAAATGATACACTGGTTTTCACAGAAGGACGGGGAAAAGTTTCATGAAGCGTGGGAGCGATTTAATGATCTTCTCAATCAATGTCCACATCATGGCTTCGACATGTATTCATTAACTCAGTTCTTCTATTATGCGCTTTCTGACCACAACCAGACTTTGGTGGATTTGAATGCTGGGGGTAATATAAGTGATTTGAGTTCTCAAGAGTTATGGAATATTTTCAAAAAAGTTGCTGAGAACTCTCATTGCAAGGTAACTCGGAGCAAAGCAGTAACTTTGAACGAAGTGGGATCCAAGTCGGACATGGCATATCAAGTAGCGGAAATTAATAAGAAGTTGAATTTGTTGATGAATGATAATAAGTCTAGTCGCGACCCATGCACTCTATGTGGGAGATTTGGGCACTCCGCAGCGGTATGTATGAATATAGAGACCGCATTGACTGAAGAAGAGCTAAGTTATGTGAACAGTGGTAGGCAGGGTCAGCGTTTAGACCCCTTTTCAAACTCCTACAATGAAGGTTGGAAGTTTCACCCGAATTTCTCATGGAAGAATCAAGGGACAACAAAACCGATGGGGCCACCAGGGTTTCAGCCGCCTATCAAGCAACAGTTCTCAGGCCAATCATCTTCCGCTCCACAACAATTCTCTTCTCCTATAGAGAAAAAGGTAGATCGGCTGGAAGATATGTTCACTCAGCTTATGGGCAAAATGGATCAGAGTACTCAAGCCAGTTCGCAAGCAATGAGTAGAATGAAGCAGAATATTCAATCAAATCAAGCTGCCATTAGGAATCTAGAAGTGCAAATTAATCGAGTGGCAAGAGAGATGAGTGAAAGAGGAAAGGGAAAGCTGCCTAGTAATACTCAAGTAAACCCAAAACAAGATTGTATGGCAGTGGTTTTGAGAAGCGGTAAGACAATAGAAGGTGTAGTCCCGAAGAAAAAGGGGGTCCCCGAAATGGAAGAGAAAAAAACATATGAGGGAGGGGAACAGACGGAAACCCTTCAAAAGAATGAACCGTTATCGAGGTCGGATCTTACATTTGTACCACCTATCCCGTATCCCCAAAGAGTGAGGAAAAGGACTGATGAGTCTAAGTTCCTGAAATTTTTAGACTTGTTCAAGAAGATTCACATTAATATCCCTCTTACGGAAGCACTAGCGGAGATGCCAGCATATACAAAATTTTTAAAGGAGATTGTCTCGAACAAAAAGAAGCTGAAAAATTTTGCCACAGTGGCCCTAACCGAGGAGTGTAGTTCGATTTTACAGAATAAACTACCTCCTAAGTTAAAAGATCCAGGGAGTTTCACTAGACCTTGTCATTTTGGAGATGCTAACATTTTCCAATGTTTATGTGACCTTGGCGCAAGTATTAATCTTATCCCTTTGTCTTTGTACAACAGGTTAGGAATTGGAGAACTTAAACCGACCACAATTTCGTTACAGCTCGCCGACATATCAATTCGATATCCTATGGGGATAGTTGAGGACTTATTGGTGAAAGTTGGTAAGCTTATAATTCCTGCTGACTTTGTTGTACTTGAGATGGAGTTTGACTTGCAGGTTCCCATAATTTTGGGAAGACCGTTCTTAGCCACAGGAGGGGCCTTAATTGATGTCACGGAAGGTAAGTTAACTCTGCGGGTAGGTGATGAGAAAGAGGAGTTCAATATTTTCAAAGTGTTGAAGGGTCCCTCTTTTGATGAAGTGACTTACCGAATTGATATAGTTGAATCCCTTGTGAATGAATCTGTTCCTCAAGTACTGAGTGAGGATGTGTTGGAAGTGTGCCTAACCCTAGGAATGGCATCGTTGGAAGTAAATGATGAATTAGCGGAATGCGTTTATAGGTTGCAGGGTAATGGCTTTAGGCATAGACCTCAACTTGAAGAACTGGGGCCTCCAAAACCTAGACTTTTGCCTTCCACACTCAGCCCACCAAAACCCGAACTTAAACAACTTCCAACCTATTTGAGATATGCATTCTTGGGAGAAGAGAGCACTTTTCCAGTCATCATTTCTGCTTCTTTGGACTCCTCTCAAGAGGAGAAATTGTTGAGGATTTTGCGTGAACACAAATTGGCTATTGCGTGGAATATTGCTGACATAAAGGGGATCAGCCCTTCCATTTGTGTTCACAGGATTTTAATGGAAGAGGACCATCAACCTAGGGTGGAAAGTCAACGGAGACTCAATCCTAATATGAAGGAGGTGGTGCGGGCTGAGGTTCTCAAATTACTTGATGCAGGGATCATTTATCCTATTTCTGATAGTCCTTGGGTCAGTCCAGTGCAGGTGGTGCCTAAAAAGGGTGGCATCACAGTTATCTCGAATGATAAGAATGAAATGATTTCTACTAGGGTGGTGACAGGATGGAGAGTGTGTATAGACTACAGGAAGGTGAATGCAGCTACTAGGAAGGACCACTTTCCTCTCCCCTTTATTGATCAGATGTTGGAGAGATTAGCGGGGCATGAGTATTACTATTTTTTAGATGGTTATTCAGGTTATAACCAAATTCCGATTGCCCCGGAGGATCAGGAGAAGACCACCTTCACATGTCCCTATGGTACATTTGCATATCGTAGGATGCCCTTTGGATTATGCAATGCCCCGGCCACGTTCCAACGCTGCATGATGGCAATATTCTCCGACATGGTTGAGAATATCATCGAGGTATTTATGGACGATTTTTCTGTGTTTGGTTCATCCTTTGATGCATGTTTGTTCAATCTAGAGCAGGTTCTGCAGAGATGTGAGGACACCAATCTGGTGCTCAATTGGGAAAAGTGCCACTTTATGGTGCAAGAAGGAATTGTCCTCGGCCATAAAATTTCCAACAATGGGATTGAAATCGATCCAGCAAAAATTGAAGTAATCAACAGGCTGCCACCTCCTACTTCAGTCAGGGGAATACGAAGCTTTCTAGGGCACGCCGGGTTCTATCGCCGGTTTATAAAGGATTTTTCAACAATCTCTCGACCCCTTTGTGCCCTTTTGCAAAAAGATGTGCCATTTGAGTTTACTGATGAATGCCTTCTTGCTTTTGACAGGTTGAAGAAGGAACTGACGTCAGCTCCTATCATGACCGCACCTGATTGGAACCTACCCTTCGAATTGATGTGCGATGCTAGCGACTTTGCACTCGGGGCTGTTTTAGGACAGCGACAGGATAAGAAACTCCACGTTATTCATTATGCTAGCAAAATCCTTAATGATGCTCAGCTTAATTATGCGACAACTGAGAAAGAATTGCTAGCAGTAGTTTATGCTTTTGACAAATTCAGATCTTATCTAGTCGGGTCTAAAGTTATTGTTTATACAGATCATTCAGCCCTAAAATATCTTCTTACAAAAAAAGATGCAAAACTGAGACTAATTCGATGGATTTTGCTTTTGCAGGAATTCGACTTGGAAATTAGAGACAAGAAGGGATCCGAGAACGTAGTAGCAGACCATCTGTCGAGACTAGAACGGGAGGGCAAGTGTGTAGATGAACAAATCAACGATGCTTTTCCCGATGAGAATCTATGGTCAGTAAAAGATCATCTCTCGTGGTTTGCAGACTATGTTAATTTCCTGGTGTCGGACATTGTGCCTTCGGACTATTCGTACCACCATCGGAAGAAATTCTTAACCGAAGTCAGACACTATTTTTGGGAAGAACCACTGTTATTTCGGAGATGCGCTGATGGGATAATTAGAAGATGTGTGCCCGAGGAAGAAATGAGCTCAGTCCTATGTCATTGTCATGCTTCTCCGTGTGGAGGACACCACGGGGCCACCAAAACCACAGCAAAGGTTCTGCAGTCTGGACTCTATTGGCCAACTCTTTTCAAGGATGCTAGGACCTTTGTCATGACATGCGATAAGTGCCAAAGGACAGGCAATATCAGTAGGAAGCATGAGATGCCCCAAACTGGAATTCTCGAGGTAGAGCTGTTTGATGTCTGGGGTCTGGATATTCTGCGACCATTTCTAAATTCATTTTGAAATGAATATATCCTCGTGGCTGTGGAATACGTATCGAAGTGGGTAGAAGCATTGGCTTTGTCAAACAATACCGGGGTGAGTGTAGTCAAATTCGTTAAGAAGTACATATTCTCCCGGTTCGGTGTCCCACGGGCGATAATCAGTGATAATGGGGTACACTTCCAAAATCATCAGTTTAAATCCCTGCTATCGAAGTACGGGTGTCAGTTCAGGTTTGGCACCACCTATCACCCGCAAACCAGTGGACAAGTGGAGGTTTCTAACCGAGAAATCAAGCAAATTTTAGAGAAGAGGGTTAATACCTCTAGAAAAGGCTGGGCATTAAAACTTGATGATGCTTTATGGGCATATAGAACAGCGTTCAAAACTCCTTTAGGGATGTCACCCTACCGGCTAGTCATTGGGAAATCTTGCCATCTCCCGGTCGAAATTGAACATAAAGCATTGTGGGCCATTCGGAAGCTGAATTATGACCTCAAGGCAGCAGGGCAAAAGAGATTGCTAGAGCTGAATGAAATGGATGAATTTCGCCTTGATGCGTTTGAGAATGCTCGGATTTATAAGGAGAGAACAAAAGCTTTCCATGACAGGCGCATACTGTGGAGAGAATTCAAACCCGGCCAAAAGGTGTTGTTGTTCAACTCAAGGCTTAAACTTTTCCCGGGAAAATTGAGATCAAGATGGTCGGGGCCATTTATGGTCACGAGGGCATACCCCCATGGAGCAGTAGAGATCAAGAAAGATGATCAAGAGCCCTTTGTGGTCAATGGGCAAAGGCTAAAGCACTATTTGGAGGGAGACACGGTGGGATGCATTTTCACCATTACATTTCCACATTGAGGCCCAAGTGACCGAGTCCAGCTGAGGACATTAAATTTAGCACTTGTTGGGAGGCAACCCAAAATTTTGTTTAACTTCTTTTCTGTTGTTTCTTTTGATTTTGTGTTGTGTTTTAATCATCTGGTGGTTGGTATATTGATTATAAGAATTTCTTTTTGTGTATTGAAAGATAAGCTTCCCGGTCATTCTCATGCGGTATGAAAGAAAGCGGGGTCGGAACATTCAGAAATTTTAAGGTGAGATTCAATTTAACCATGGGAAGGCAGGTACGTGAATTTACCATTCTATATTATGCTTTTGTCCCATGGTGCATATGATCTTGAGTAGTCTCATAGGGGAAGGAATGAATACAGGACAAAGAGGGTCAAGTCAGGAAAAATTATGCATGTCCGTTAAACGGACATGCGTGTCCGTTTAACGGACACAAGGTCTTCAAAGATGCAAATTGACCCATAGCCGTCCGTTAAACGGACACGAAAGTCCGTTTAACGGACATTGTCCAACATCTGTGCAAGAACTAACCCATAGCTGTCCATTAAACGGACACGCATGTCCGTTTAACGGACATAATCTGTTTTAAAATGCCAAAACCCTATTTCCTTCCCGCATTTTTCTATTTTCTCCTTTTTTCTCTCTAGACGCCGGCGACTCCACCCTTCTCTTCTCGTGACTCCGACCACCAATATCTCTCTTTCCCTCCTCGTTCTTCTCCTACCTTCTTTCCTCCTTCATTTCGCGTTTCTCCCTCACCCATAACCCTAGGAGCAAGTACTTAAGCGAGGACGGACAGGCCTAGAGGATTGTGGAGAACGGCACATCTCTTCAAGAACCCACTTCTTAATCGACCCATCTCTTGCATCCAGGCTGCTAGGCTTCCGATCTGGTAAGGAATATTTTAGATTTTAGTGTTCTTAATTCATGAGTGCATTGCTTTGGGATTGTGAGTCGAACTTGGAGAAGAAACTGTCGGAGTCGAATCCTAACTTAGTGGCTATTGAATTGGAATTAGTGAGGTTGGTGATATTGGCTAGATGGAGAGTTGGTGAGATTTGTAGTATTGCTGATTGATTGAGTCATATTGTTGTGAATTGAGTTGGTCCTGTGACTAGGTAGATTTTGCTGCAGGTGGAGATTGATCATGTCGAGGTTTAAGCAAGTGGCCAGGAAAAAAGTAGGACAGTCCTCTCGGTCGGCGAAAGGGAAAAATGTGGTACATGAGGAACCAATCCCTGAGCCTACCATCTTCATCAATGAGCAGTGTGAGGCTTGGTACCTAAAAAAACGGAATAACAAGTTTGTAGTTGAGGTGTCCGTGGAGGATTACATTGATGAAAAGCATCGGGTGCAGGACAACTTAGATAAATTCCATTGGGGAAAATTGTTGACCCTCAAAGGTGCTTACTACCCTGAGGCTGTCAAGCAATTTTATGCCAACTTGAGTGCAGTAACGGGGAAGCAGCCACCGGTGCTTACCTCACGGGTTAATGGAGAGGAGGTGATCGTTACTGAAGAGTTGATCTGTAACCACTTGGAATTACCCATGGGAGGCAATGTCCCATACTTCGATAAAAGAAACCACTGCCCTTGGGATGAGGCTTGGAGCAAGGATGATGCTATGCATCGCCTTGAGGTTTACAGGGTTTGGCGTCCATCGGGTCAACGTTACTTTGTGCACTGCAAGCACTTGGACGTTGCCCCAAGGTTGATTGCTTATGTGCTAGCTCACAATGTGATACCTAAGGCCAGTGATTCCGGGTTTCTTCGAAATGAAGACTTGTTCATTTTGGATAAAATGTTTTTCTTTGATGACCAATTCCAGGGTATTGCAGCGGCCAAGCTGATGATGACTGTTATGTGGCAAGTGGTTCACCACAAAGCAGATACTAAGGCTTTTGTCTTCCCGGTGCTTCTGAGTCAGCTTTTCCATAAGCTGCGTCTTATAAAAAGGGATGAAATGGTCGCTCTTACTGATGATGGGGATGTGATTAATGCCGATAAAATGCAATAATTTGAGTTTGATGAAAATCATCCTCACGGTTGGGTGAATTCGTGTAGGAGATGCCACGAGGCAACTGATTCACGAAGACCCCTGTAAACGATCTAGAAGGGGGGGTTGAATAGATCTTGAAAACTTTTCGTAGAGTTCTACAATAAACACGGAATTA
>JANZLY010000002.1:26792865-26803441 GCA_026770305.1 Erythroxylum gonoclados | reverse complement strand
GGTTGCTTATGTCTGAAGAGGATTCTAATTATGAGAACATACTTTTAAGTTATCCACACTTAGGCTAATCCCCGCTTGAGCTAGGTAGGTCCCTTATGAGAGGTAAAGTTCTGGTCCCAAGTTTTAAACGGCTGCATACATAAGAGAGATTCAAACCTGCGATCTCACTTAAGCAAAAAGAGCTCCGTATCTAACTTGGTATCTTTTCATAAATGCAGATATTTCTCTTATTTTTTATAATCTCTTCAATTTTCATATTTCGGTAAGAAAATATAAGAATGTTTATGCTCTAGATGTTGATCATTAAAAAGGTTGCCATAGAATATTATTGATTTCACAAATGAGCTTCTTCATGGTAAGCCGTGAATTACTTATAAACTCAACAACTTAGCATACATATCAGTTATGCTGGATTTCATGAGAGAGATGCCTTATTCAATCATGTCTTAAAATACAAAGTAAAAATATTATACAAGTTAAATATATTAGAATTTTTTGTGGATTGAACTTTTTTCAGTAGTCATGTTTTGAAATGATTACTTATCTCATATGGTATAGTTTATTTATATTATATTCCGTTAGTTTTCTATCTATTCATAACTCTAAAATAATATTTTATTAAAACCTAAAATATTCATTACTATGTCATTTTGGGTAAAATAATAGACAAAAATTAAGAAAAATACGATGAAAGGAGTTACGTACATTATAACAAAACTGATTTTTAGTTACATTCTTTTTTGTGACGATTAGGTAAAACGTTGTAAAAAGTTGGACTTTTGGCAACGAATTTATATAGAAATCGTCTCTAAAGACTAAAATTGTCGCTAAAAACTTTAGCGATGATTAGGTAAAACGTCGCAAAAAGTTGGACTTTTGGAAACAAATTTAGAGATCGTTGATAACTTTTAATGACTATGCCAAAAATCCAACCTTTTGTGACGTTTTAGTGACGATTTCTAAATTTGTCACCGAAAATCCAACTTTTTGCTACGTTTTACTTATTCCTAGCTAAAGAAATATATTTTGCGATGATTTATGTGAATCGTCGCAAAAGGAGCAACATTTTGCGACGGCTTAAAATTTTCCTCGCCAGGCGTTGAGCCTTTGGCAACGATTCTCTTAATTGTTGCTAAAAGTTGTACTTTTGACAAGGAATTGAGAAATCATCACTAAAAGTTGATAGTAAAGATTTTATATGTTATGTATTTCTTAGGATAATTTTGATGAATTTTTGTGTATGATAATATTCTTAAAAATAATAACGTTAAAAAGGATAATTTTTAAATTTTGACGATTTTGGCGATGAATTTTGGCAATTTAGGCGATGAATATAAATCATCAGCGACGATTTTGGGACTTTTAGCGACAAAGTTTTTTCTTCCTAAAAGTCCCTTCTGTTGTAGTGGTAATGAGTATATAACATTATTTGATATAATTGAAAGTTTTAAAAATATAAAAATAAAAATAAAAATAATTCAACTATACAATAGTCTAATATAATTAATACTAAATTATAATATTTTAAACTTGAAGAACTAACTTAAGGACTTGTTAATTAGTTCAAGAAACCAATCTATAACTGGTTTTGCAATCCATATGTTGATCGTCTAAAGGGAATAATTCCAAACTCCGATTTGGTTAAAATGATCTTTCTCATATAACTTAAAAGGAACTCATCAGTTGGAGATAGGACAAATACTTACTTTCAACTGATGCCTAAGACATTCAAAGAAATTGTAGGAAATTATTGGCTAAAGTAGTGTATACGGCCCTTCTGATAGCTCAACTGATCATAAATCGAATGAATTGCAACGGAAGGACTCTATGACATGAGCATAATGCAGCGGCGTCACGGACTCAAACTTTGACTGTCCGCATTGATGTAATGTAGAATATACAACTTGCCTGATTTACCAGGCAACTGTCTGTTAATAATTTAAGAGAAAAACATGTTTGAGTTTGTTCTATAAATACCTATACCCCTCCATGGCTATTGTGCCCATTCATAGACATTACACAACAAACATCTTTAGTCTAGAGAACTGGTTGTTTATCAGAATGGCTTTAGTACTGTCAGGAAAAGGAGTGATGTTCATGGTCGTGATGGTCCTGGGGATTTGGACACCTCAGGCCTGGTCTCACTCACTACTGTATGACGCTTCCATGAAAGAGAGGCATGAAATGTGGAAGGCTCATTATGGACGTGTGTACAAGAATAGTGCAGAGAAGGAGAAACGCTTTAAGATTTTCATGGAAAATCTTGAATTTATTAAATCTTTCAACAAGGCTGGGATTAAGCCCTACAAGCTAGGCATCAACCAGTTTGCAGATCTAACTAATGAAGAATTCAAGTCCCCTAGAAATGGATATAATAAGATGTCTCGTACGACCTCACTTGAAGCAAGATCATTCACGTATGGCAACATAACTGCAGTTCCTTCAACCATGGACTGGAGAAACAAAGGAGCTGTCACCCCAATTAAGGATCAGGGTCAATGTGGTAAGTAAAAATACTAAACATGTTTCATTGTATCAGGCGGCTAATAATTAATATGTGAATCATTGTCAAAATGTAGGATGTTGCTGGGCATTTTCTGCTGTAGCAGCAATGGAAGGAATCACAAAGCTCTCAACTGGAAAGTTGATTTCTCTGTCTGAGCAAGAACTAGTTGATTGTGATACAAGTGGCGATGACCAGGGCTGTGAGGGTGGTCTTATGGACAATGCATTCGACTTCATCATCCAAAACCAAGGTCTTACCACTGAAGCAAATTACCCTTATCTAGGAGCTGATGGAACTTGCAGCACCAACAAGGCAGCAAATAGTGCGGCCACTATCACATCCTATGAAGATGTGCCTGCCAACGATGAGGAAGCGCTACTGAAAGCAGTTGCCAACCAGCCAGTGTCGGTGGCGATTGATGCTGGTGGCTCTGCTTTCCAGTTCTATAAAAGTGGAGTTTTTACAGGAGATTGTGGGAATGACTTAGATCATGGTGTTACTGCTATAGGGTACGGAGCTAGTGATGATGGTACCAAGTATTGGCTAGTCAAGAATTCATGGGGAAGTAGTTGGGGTGAAAATGGATACATTAGAATGCAAAGAGATATTGATGCTAAGGAAGGTCTATGTGGCATTGCCATGCAATCTTCGTATCCCAGTGCATGAACCCAGTCAAATGGAAGCTGAATGCGTATTCATCTTCTCTGCTCTTAAAAGTTTTGTGCGATGATCTCTACCTGTATATTCTGCCCACTGTGTCTATGTAATGTAATGCTCCCTTTGGTAATCAACTTCAAGCTGATTTATTTGCTTCTTGTACAATATCGTTTTTCAAGCTTTGCATAATATATAATTACCCAATGACTAAACATAGTACAAATTATTATCAAGCGTAAGAGGAAATCAATGGTTATGGTCTACTTAGCTCCTATGGGCGTTTTGAGAGTGTCTCTCTCTAGGATTTTCTCTCCTAGCTTTCGCCCATCAGCAGCTGCTCTTTCCTTCGATTTTTTCTTACGGTTTTGGCTTCTCTGACTGTGGTTGTGTGGTCCACTTTGTGTGCTTGTTGGTGTTTGTTGATTTTTTCCTAGCTCCTCGTCACTGCCGACTTTGCCTGGAGGAGTAGTGCGTTTTTTCTTCAGTGTGTTCCTACCCAGATCTGGTTTTTGTGAGCCTAGATCTAGCCATTTTTTCTTCAAATCTGCACTACTTTCTCCTGGCTTTTGCTACTGCCTCTTGGCCGAAGGGTATCCCGCGTGTTTCCCCTGGGCGTCGCATCTGGGGGTTGTTTCCGCCTGCCGATAGTGCAACCCCCTGGTGGCGTGCACGTTGTTCGTCGTTGGTGTTATTTGCATGCGCGTTGGTGCTGGGCTCCTTGTTGGTGGTCTGTGCGATTTTTGCTAGCCGATATTGCTTTTTTCAGGCTCACCTCCAGATCTGCACCTAGTCTTCTTCTCTATCCTCGGCAGTGGTTTCTCGCCTAGGCGCCAGTTCGTTCCGCTGCTCCCTGGCGATAGAGTGCGATCTGCCCTCACTCCATGGGTCAGAAAAAACCCAAGGAGTCGTCTACTTTTCTTGACCAAGTTCCACCAGCCTTGGCAGCCGATTCCTCTATGGGTTCCACGGCTATGCCTGCCAAAACGAAGTTCCCTTCAGTGAAGCCCTCCTTGCTGTCGCAAGTTCTTAAAGGTAACCGTAAATCTGTCGTAGGTGGAGCTAAGGCTAGCTCGATGGCGGTGGCTTCAAGCAAAACAGATTCGAAAAAATCTGGCGCATCCCTTAAAACAGGTAAGGGTGTTGTCAATGCACTCATCACTGATGAGCCTTATGTTGAAGATACCTCTTCGGAGGAGGATGATGAAGTTGAAGATGACATTGTGTTGGGAAGCCAAGACACTGTTGAAACTGAAACTTCGGATGATGAATCGTCTGCTGCCCAAGTGCTTGCTCCATTGCCCTCCCCCCCTGCTGGACAGCCGACAGATGAAGCCAGCCTTACTTCTGCTCCTCAGCCGCCTGGCAAAATAGAGAACTTAGTAGGTACACAACCTAAACCCTCTTTTGCTAGTTTATTTCGAAACAACCGAGCATTGAATCAGGGAATGCAGTTGAAGTACCTCCCGGTGGAGAAAGAACTAACCATTCTAGCTGAAGACCGTATGGCACTTGAGCAGGAGTGGGGTTATTGCTTGGTAGGTGTTTTCACTGGTCGCTTTCCGGGTATGAAGGCTGTGGAAGGGTTGATTACTAAATGGGGAGTGAAGTGCCGATTAATGCCCCATGAGGGGGGTTGGTTAGTGTTCCGATTTGATACTGAAGAGGACCGATCAAGTATATTGGCTGGTGGCCCTTATGTTTTGTTTGGGAAGACTCTCATGCTGAAAAACCTAGCACCTGGCTTTGCCTTTAACTTCCAGGATTTTATGGCTCTACCGATCTGGTTGAAATTTCCCAATGTCCCCCTGGATCTTTGGACTAGTAATGGGCTGTCCAAACTTGGTTCAATGGTTGGCACTCCGATTTGCACTGATCAGATAACTACTCAACGTTCCAGAATAGGCTATGCGCGAATGCTTGTCGAGGTTGATATCTCCAAACCGCCTGTCACTAGCTTTGATGTCAAATTGCCGGAAGGCACTAAATTTTCCCAAGCAGTGATTTATGAGACTTTCCCTTCCTATTGTTGTGACTGTCGACAATTTGGACATAATGTGTTTACTTGCCACAATTCAATTCCGAAGCAGCAGCAATGGGTTCCCAAGGGTGGAAACAATTCGGATGGCAAACCTCAACCACAGCCTGCACCCAATGCGAGGGTTTCTAGTGGCTCGCATAGGGCCCCCCCACGCCCCTCCCTTACACCGCGCCCTCCCTTGTCCATGGCAGAGGCTGTCGCGCCAATACAGCCAAGTTCTGATGTGGCCAATTCTGGTTTACATTTGGCTGACCAGTCGAGGAGGGTGGCCCCTGATGCGGGACCTGTCGTGTCCAATGGCAAGGCTATTGCTGATGCTCCTGCTGTTTCTACTTCGGGACGTTTGACCCAGATTTCCTCTAAGCTTGGCAACTCTGGACAGTTCAGAAATTCCATAAAGGACGGGGTCCACAGTGAAGGGGCTGAGGATGATCATGCTGGACTTCTTCCGACTCCAAGTCGACAGCACAATCCAAATACTAGCAAATCTGGGCAGACACGGTTGTCCATGGATGTTGGGGGGACGAATGGCGGGGCTGGCCCCTCCCGGCTGAATAAATGAGCCTTCTTTGTTGGAATGTCCGAGGTCTTGGCACGACCTCGCGACAGAAAACTGTTGTCACACTCACTAGACAACATAAATGTAAATTCCTATGTTTATTAGAAACTAAGTTGACGATAACAGGTTTGGAGAGATTGGTTTTGCCTCGGTTTCCTGGCTGGGAGTTCATCCATAACTTTGATTTAATTGATAAAGGCAGAATGGCCATCTTGTGGGATCCTTCTAATTATCTATGTCAGGTTGTGGACAGGGGTGAGCAGCACCTTCACTGTAGGGTACTTCAACGTTCTACCAATCGTGAATTTTTGTTGACTAGCATTTATGGGTTATATACTGTCACGCAGAGGCGGGCGCTTTGGTTACATCTTATGGGGCTACAGGATAATTCTTCAATGCCATGGCTCCTCATGGGTGACTTTAACTGTGTATGTATGGCTTCGGAGAGAATTGGTTATACACCCCCCTCTGCTTACCTTATGAAAGACCTGCTGGAATTTCGGGTTACTATGGGCCTTGAGGATGCTCCTTATCAAGGTGAGACTTATACTTGGCAGAGAAATACACTTTGGGCAAAATTGGATAGAGTCCTTGTTAATCCGGTATGGGCTGAAAATGATTGGTATTGCAAGGCCAAATTTCTCCCCATGCGAATTGATTCAGATCATTGCCCCATTGTCGTTGAGTTCAGCAAAAAGCTTGATACAGGAAATCGCCCGTTTAAATTTTTTAACTTATGGATCCAGCACCCCCATTTTTCGGAGATTGTTACTGAAGCTTGGGAGACTACAGTCCGTGGTTCAGCACAGTTTAGTCTTGCAACCAAATTGAAATCTTTGAAGTACCCCCTTAAGGAGTTAAATAAGGCGGCATATGGGCATATTTCCCAAAAGGCATTGGAGGCTCAACTAGAGTTTCAAAGATATTACCAGCTCTCACTGCAAAATCCCACTGATTTGCCACTCTCGGCACTGCTGAATGATAAGAGAAGAACTGCTCTTTTCCTTCACGAAGCTGAACGTCTATTTTTTCAACAAAAAGCAAAAGGGGTCCATTTAATGGAGGCTGATAGAAACACACGTTATTTCTCAACTTTGGTAAACAAAAGACATCGGCAAAATGAAATTACCACTTTGCTCAAGGCGGATGGCTCTCCCACATCCTCGTTGGATGACGTAGCAACCTGCCTGGTTAAACATTATGAGGAGCTGTTCGGTTCATCTATCCCTTGTGACAGGCTTGATCCACATATCCTTCGGAGTGGCCCCCTTTTGACTACTGACATGTGTAACCTTCTGGTCCACCCCATTTCTGATTTGGAAATCCGGACTGCATTGTTTGACATAGGGAATGAAAAAGCACCAGGTGCTGATGGTTATACTGCAGCCTTCTTCAAAACTCAGTGGGAAAGGGTAGGAGGTGATGTTCTAGCAGCTGTGCATGAATTCTTTGAGTCGGGGCAGCTTCTAAAACAACTCAACCATACCATTATTACCTTAATTCCGAAGACTAAACAAGTTCCGACGGTATCGGACTTTCGGCCAATTGCTTGCTTGAATGTGGTGTACAAAATTATTTCTAAGATTTTGACGGAGCGTATGACAAAGGTTGTGAACTCCCTAGTTGATTCGGCCCAATCTGCTTTCATCCCGGGGCGTACTATCCAAGACAACATCTTCCTAGCTCAAGAACTGGCTAGAGGATATAGTAGAAAACGGATTTCGCCTCGGTGTATGCTGAAAATAGATCTCACCAAGGCTTATGATATGGTTTCGTGGGAATTTCTGAAGGAGATGTTACAGGGGCTGGGCTTCCCTATTCGGTTTTTAAGCTGGATTTCCGAATGTGTTACAACAACCTCCTTCTCCCTTTCGATTAATGGCAACCTTTATGGCATGTTTAAAGGTAGGAGGGGCTTGCGACAAGGGGACCCGATGTCTCCCATTTTGTTCCTTTTCTGCTTAGAGTACCTTTCACGGGTACTCAAAACATCCACGGAGAACTCGGATTTTAACTATCACCCCAAATGTAAATTGTTGGGCATTACTCACTTGGCATTCGCGGACGACCTCATGCTTTTCTCAAGAGGCGACCCGCCTTCAGTCCGTATTTTATTAGAGAGCTTGCATACCCTTAGCCGTGTGGCGGGTTTGAGGGTTAATCCTCTTAAGTCCAATATTTTTCTTGGCGGACTGTGGAATCTAGACCGTGAGATTATTTTGCAAATGACGGAGTTCAACATGGGTGACTTCCCGGTTAGATATTTGGGAGTTCCTCTAGCTCCTTTACGAGTGTCCATTGCTCAATATTCAACTTTATTAGACTCGGTGGAGAAATATTTTACAGCTTGGAGTGGTAAGACTCTTTCTTATGCAGGAAGGGCCGAACTAATCAATTCAGTAATACAAGGGGTATTGACCTTTTGGTTACAAGCTTTTCCCATTCCAGTGGTGATTCTAGATAAAATTGCTTCACTCTCCCGACTTTTCCTATGGGGTGGGAAGCACTACAGGGTTGCTTGGGATCGAATTTGTAGGCCTAAGAAGGAAGGTGGATTAGGGCTGAAAAACTGTAAAACGTGGAATTCGGCTTTGTTGGCAAAACTGATTTGGAACATTCACTCGGAAGCAAATTCTTTGTGGGTTAAGTGGATTCATGCAGTCTACCTAAGGGGTGTATCGATTTGGGAGTGGCAACCCCATCCCCGAGACTCCCCTCTTTTGAAAAAAATTGGTGCAATTCGTGATTTGCTGCTGGAAAAATTTGGGGACCGAAGGGATGTTAACAATGGGATGCACAACTTGTGTATTAACGGCCAATGGTCCTCCCTTAAAGTTTATGACTTGTTTCGGAACAAACACACCAGCAGACCATGGATGTCGTTCATTTGGAAACGTTACATCCCACCAAAATACTCCTTCATTGCATGGTTAGGCTTGCAACAACGCCTACCCACTAAGGATCACCTCCCTTTTCTTGACGTAGACCCACAATGCATTTTGTGTAAAAGGGAGGTGGAATCCATCCCTCATCTATTCTTTAATTGTTGCTTTACTAATCTGATTTGGCAGGAAATTCGTCGGTGGTTGAATATTACAAGGGTCATCAGCTCTCTCCCGCGTGCTGTTAAATGGATAAGAAGGGAAGCTACGGGAGCTCTTTTTCGTAGTAAAACCATTCGTATTGCATTCCTTTGCACAGTCTATAATATCTGGACAGTTCGAAATGCAATGTTATTTGATGGTGCTGCCTTTACTTGGTCTGATGTAGTTGCTAAAATCCAAGCTTCTACCTATAAAATTCTGTTTCGGTTATACCCAGCTGACCTCATAACATCTCAACTTGCTGCTTCCTAGTTTTGATGGGGAATGACCATGCTGTGTGTTTGCATTGGATTTTTTCTGGAGCTGTTTTTCACCTGGGCTGCTGTAGTAGCCAAACTTAACGTTGGTTTATCTTCGGTTGTATTGCTCTATGTTACCTTGTATTAGCCTCATTCTGAGTTTTTGTGTTTGAGGGCCATCGTTTTGGATGACCCAACCCTTTGGGGTATGCCCCAACATTTTGTTGTACATATCCCTTTTGATAAATATCATTTACCATTTATCAAAAAAAAATTATTATCAAGCGCAGTAATATCTTAGAGACGGTAGCCAACAGACTTGGTTTACGCTGTGCATGACTCTTTCTTTTATGAGGTATGTCAACTTGATTTCAGAGGATCAAGACTTATATTAATAAAACTATTAAAATCCAACATAGACAATTCACAATTAGAGGACATACTCAATATATTTTTAAAGTAGTTAAGGGATAAGGATCTAAGCTCCTCTTGAATAAAACTTGGTGTTTCAATCACCTTTTTTAAGCCAATGAATTCTTGATTTTTGTATTAATAAGGAGTTATGAATTTCATAAGTCTGAATTTGTTTCTGAGGCCCTAGTGCTCTTCACATTTGAACACATTATTAAAAGGATTATAATAAATATCAATCTAGATATTTGAAAGAGGAATTCTAGTAGCTATAATATTAGCCTTAATATATAGAAATAATTTAGTATTGAGTTTCTTAAGTTCCTCCTTTATAACCTTCAATTTTTCATTAGTTAATACGACTTATGTCTAAAAAATTAGATCTGTAAACCATTATTGACTACCTTTACAGAGCTCTTAACTATAGTTAAATAATTATTGAGCCTAAAAGAAGCTTTATTAAGAGTTATATCATCAATGTTAAAGACCTTTTTAAAGTAGTGATTAGATCATATTAAGGTACCAAAATGGGCACAACTAAAGGGGAACATGCTCAGTCATATAGAGTTAACCAAAGATATATTAGGCTTTTCCTAGATGATCCAATTTCCATTTTGTCTATTGCTTCATGTAAATATTTGTCCACTAAAATTTAGATCAGTTTATCCTAGATAACAAGCAACTAATCTAAGCTCATCTCTCACAGGTCTCAAGTTAAGTTTACTTCCTTCAACCTCCTATATTCATAATGTTGTTAAGTTCTCTTAAGCATAACCAAGGAACCTGAATCCCAGCTTGTAAACCATTTAGATCATTTTATAGGTTCTCTCTTTGCAATTCATGATTAGTAGCATAAAGTATAGAGATTTTAGAAGGCAAAAAGGAGGAATTAAAAGATCAAGAGATATGGATAACTTAATCAAAGGTAAACAAATCAATGACCTAGATAGCATCTAAATTAAAAGCTATAATAATTCTCCTAATATAGTGGTGTTAATGATTGGAAAGATAAATCCAAATTTTCCCCAGAAACCAGAGATAGTCACTAAGATTGTTAACTTT
>JANZLY010000002.1:26347659-26359130 GCA_026770305.1 Erythroxylum gonoclados | reverse complement strand
AAACCCCGACAAATCGGAGCCGAAGCTAAAGCGAATCAGGGCCAAAGAAGCAAATTATCGACGAAGACCAATGTAATCAATAACTAAACCACCTTCAACAACTGGAGAACAAACCTCACTTCAAGCTACGTACCTTAGAATGATATCTCCCTTCCTTATCCCTAAACCATAGGAATTTTTTAATATACCTCTTTATAGTCTTAAATACTCCTTTGGCTAGAAAGAAGTGAGATAACTAGTAAATATTCAAAGAGTTAGTAAATAATTTTATCAGCTATTAAGTTCCAGCATATGATAACTTTTTATTATACCACAAACTCAATCTCTTATTGATTTTTTCAGTTATAGGAACGTGTTCTGAATATTGTAGTCTCTTGGTAACTAGTGGAAGTCCTAAGTATTTGAATGGGATGTTTGAAGCTCAATTTCATGATTTGATACAATCTTTTTGAGATATAGGCGGCACTTTTCATATTACTAAAAAGCTTTTCTCTCTATTTAGAGCCAACCCATACAGGTCACTAAAAGTGTGCAAGGAAGACATGAGTTTACCAACTAAACCCTTAACATATTTAGAAAGCATCAATACATGAAGATTTCATGGAATTCCGTGGCATAAATAGTGTTAAGAATAAAGTTCCAGTCCAAACTATCATAAGCTTTATTCAAATCAATTTCGATGAGGAAATTCTTACTACTTCTTCTCTTAGAATAGGTTCTTACCAGCTACTGTAGTAACAAGATGTTGTCACCAATAATTCTCCCTAATACTTTAGCTCTTGGAGAAAGATCACTGTAATTGATGGCACCTTGGTTATAATTTTAAACATTATGTTATAACATGATATGGGTCAAAAATCAAAGAAATACACTACTCACCACTCTTAGGAATAAGAGTTACAAATGTGTTGTAGATCTCAAATAGAAGGATTCCTTTATGGAAGAGTTCCAAGAAGACATCATTTATAATATGTCTAGTCAGGTTCAAAGACTTGTTGAAAATATATGTGCTAAAACCATCTAGATTAGGGGCCTTATGTGGATTCAAGGATTTCAAGGTATTTTCAATTTCCTATATGGTAATGGATTTACATAAGTCTTTAGCTTCCTAAGGGGCAATATAGTCTTGTATAATTTCTTTCGTAAGTGAACTAGAGGGGTTTACATTAGTATGAGATCTAAAGATGATTGAGAAGTATTAAAAGGCCCCTTACAGCAACATGTGTTGTGATTCCAATTTCTGATTATTTAGATGCAATGATACAATTATGTTATTGTTTTTCTTGGAAGCCACAACCCTATGGAAATATGCAGTGTTTTTGTCACCATATTTTTGCCTTTCAATTCAAGATATATGTTTCACAAGTGAGAAATCATGGAGTAGGTCTTCTGAGAAATTCTACACAGCTTCTTTCTCTTTATCCTGAAGAAGAGCTGAAGTAGGATCATTTTAAAGCTCAAGTTGAATCCTCTCAAGTGTACATCTAGCAATGTTAAGGAAATGGTGAGATTGCCAATATTATTCTGAAATAGAAGCTTAATCTCCTACTTAATAAGAGAAATCTTCCTTACATAGATAAATTTCTTGGAACCCCTGATGCTAGCACTTAAAGCCTTCCCGATGCCATCCTTAACCCTGCTAGATCAAATAGAAAATTGTTGAATCTGAACGAGTGGAGAAGACTTACAATACTAAGATGAGTAACAATAGTGGAATTATCCGAACGATTTTAATTTGTGAAAGTAGGGAAGCTTCTTGGATAGGTGGTGAACTATAGGTGATTTGAATGGCTTCAGTCAAGTTTCTTTCTAATGAATTTGACCCCTAATTGTTCGTTGCGTTAAGTATAAAAAGTTACCTCTATGAGGAATATCAAATATTTGAATTATTGTCAAACATTGTCCTAAATTAGGACAAGGATTATTGTTGGACCCCGCTTGCTTCCAGAATCCAAATCGTGCGAATACCTTAATGCTTGAGCGTGGTTCCTTGTAATCTCTTTAACCAACATTGATTCATCTTCTTGCTCATAACATCCCAAAAATTTCCTTACAATTTGTTCAATGGTGTGCCTGCACAATTCAGTCACCATACTCGAACTCATTTCTCCTATTTGTGAGCAGAATTTAGAAATCTTAAAACTAGAATTTCAATTCGACCTCTTCAAGTAAATCATATCTCTAAGTCTCTAGTTCTTTTTGAATCAAGAACCATCTTGATCAGAGCTCTATAGATCAAGATATGCTAAAAAAACTAAAGGATTATCATACCCTAATCATGATCTCCTAACCTACCTCTCACTTACTTTAATTAAAAAATTCTCAAATCAACTCCAAATGATACAAAGTTTCACGTAGAAATAGGTACATGTGTTAGGAATCAATTGTTCAAGAATCACTTCAATTAAAGGTTGGATGAGGGAGTTATGCCAAAAAGAATAGACCATGTTTTTACCCTAAATCGATTTGAACCTATCTTGGCGCGATTGTTTTATCTTTCATTCTGGAAGTTGGATTGCGTTCATGTCTGAACCATTTGAAAGCAGACTTCTAGATCTACAACTTCTTTGAAGACCTTAAAGTGAGCTTCTGCTTCTAAAATGGTCAAACATCGCAAGTTATCCAGTGAATGTCCATTAAACGGACATCCATGTCCGTTTAACGGACATGTATCAAGTAAAAGTGGCCAATTTGGCCCGAGAAGGTCCGTTAAATGGACATCCATGTCCTCTTAACGGACATAAACTGGAAAAGGGGTGTTTTTACACTCGAGAATTTTCGTTTAATGGACATTGGGGTTCCCTAAAGTCCTTCAATGCCTCTCCAAAGCTTCCAACATCCAACCTAACACCATATTTACTCATAATCTTCCCAATTTCATTTCTTCTAATGCAATAACACTCCTAGAACATTCAATTACCAATTTGGGTGCATCAAACTCCCAAAATTCAACTCAAATTACTCATCACAAACACACATTCTCATCATTCACCATGATTGTCATGTTTAAACTTCCTATGCAGCATCTTCACTTATAATGCTCATATTTTTCACTCCGATACCCAAAATTTACATTCTTTATATCGTCGGAAAGCTATAAAGATGAATTACAATTTTCATGAAGGCAACTTTGGCCAATTCTACCTAGATTGATACAGTTTTCCCTTGGAAATCAGCATACACATTTTACCCTCATGAAAACTTGGAATTTATCCAACACTCAACCTCAATTCATATGACTCCTCATATTCAATAACATCTTATCATTCATAACATTCCTATGTGTCTTTTTCATAATATCTCACTGATGTGCATATATATATACATATATGTACCAACCATTCATGCTAACATTCATCATAGTCATCCATATACAAATTCACATTTCATGTCCATACACAAGTCCATTTTTCATTAACCTCATAAAATAAGAGTTTTACAAACTTTAATGGCATTTCAAGCCACAATACATCATCAATACATTAATATTCCAAAATCCCGAAATTACACAAGACACTTGAACGATGATTGCTCAAAATGCAATTACAGCTTTGTTTTACATCAATTAATCCAAAACAGAACAAAACATGCAAATCCGGAATAATGCCTTGGTTCTCACTCTGTTTCTTGCTCATAACCAGAATAGGAGAAAGAGAGTGGGGGTGAGCTTGAAAGCTCGTGGGTAATAGTTTATAATGGAAAAATAAGCAAAAACCATTGAAAAAATTTACTTGTTAAAGAAAATTCTCTTCATGTAGTCAAAATCTCAAACTAAAAAGCATGAATGCATAAAACTTATTCACATAACATAAACACATAAGCACATCAGAATGGTTTAGGTGGATTCAATAAATATGACGCACTATACATTTCCACATAATGGTCCTGTGTAGTCATAAACTTGAGAGAGTCCATGAAGGAGCTCCATGTCACTAGCGGGCAAGCGAGAGAAGACTTTAACTTGGTCAACATGCACGTGACATTCTTGAAGGGAATTTTATTCAAGCCCATTTTTATTAATCGAAAGTGATAACAACAATAAAATGTAGAATTTCAACAAAACAAAACCCTAAAAAGACAATGTTGTACTTACTCTTTTATATCAAATAGTCTTTTTTATTCCTCTTATACATGAGAACGTTTCTTAAACTCTTAAAATATATTTTATTTTATTAAACTATTAGTCCCTAATAATATCCAAGATCCAAGACCAAGAGAGTGAATTAAGTGCTACAAAATAGATTAAAATCACAAGCAAATGATATGTGTAGTGTTTATGAGTTGGTAACCTTTCAATTTTTTAGTGTCTAATCACTATACCATGTGAATAAAATTATTTAAGATAACTAGTGCACAATATTAAGACAAATATGAAGACAATTTAACAAAGAAAAGAATACAACAATCACACAAGGATAATAAATAAAAGGAACATGGAAGAGAGATCACCAACCAATTATATAAGACTTTTTACTTGAGTCCACTCTTCAAACCGTACAAACAACTAGGACGCTAAAAACCTATATAACATGGGAAATATTACTCTAAAAAATTCATCTGTCAAATCCACACTGCTTACTTCGCCTCTCCCAATCCAATTTTATCCCCTCCGCCTTTAACTTAGTAGAATGACATCTGTCAACTTACTGCTGAGCACACTGCACCCTCTGGGCACCACCATGCATATCCTCATCTTCGTCATATGCCTCTTGGGCCCTCTGCTGCTTCCTCCTCATTTCCTCTTCAATGTTAACATCATGTAAAGTAGTCTCCTCACACTCATCCAGCTCCATGTCAGTCAGCTGGACCGAAGTTCTGAGTGGAAGCACTCCCTCTAGGGACTTGCACTGTTCAGGGCTCAGGCTGTCTGGGAAATCGACACTAAAATGAATATACAACTTGCCCCTCATGAATGGCCTTTGATACATGGGCATTCCCTCATCGTTTATGGCCTTGTACTGATCTGTTGGTGAGAAAAATTAGTCAGGTACAACTGAGCAGCTAAAAATTAGTGACAAAAACTTCTCGACTAGAGGAACATGATTTTCATGCAACATAACAATCATCCAATGATGCAATATGGATAATGTGTCTGTAAAGAACATATGCAATATTTATACCAATCACAGCTAAGTCATAGTAAGGGGAAATTAACTGCAATTAAATCTCTCCAATTAAATGCATGTATACTTGGAGGAATGACATTGAACTGTATCACTGGTTTGGAAAACACCACAAGAAGATTGTGCACAAGTTTCAGAACCAAGAAGGAAAAAAAAGAGGATGAAGGAAAGAAATCAGGAAAAGGGAAAAGAATTTGGAAGAAAACTTGCTGCAATTCAAAAACATATCCGTATCCCTATCCTGAACTGTTAAACTTCAAAGAAACCAACTATAAAGAAATAACAAGCATATCGGGGGAAGTTAATTTTTCTACAGCTGAGTTTGAAACTGAATAGAGCCAAAGAGGTTCAATGCATCTTACCAGGCTTGACAACTTCCCCAGGTTGAGATTTAATTAGAAGCTGCCTTCCGTCCAAATGAGTTATTATGAACTGGAAGCCACAGAGTGCCTCTGTAAGAGACAGTGCATGTTCAACAAAGAGGTCCTCACCCCTTCGAGTAAATTTAGGGTGCTCTTTTTGTTGCAGGACAAAAACAATGTCCCCTGTGACAGTGTCAGGCTGCAAAAGACAAACAAAAATCAATGAGCATATGAACTAAAATTACAAGAATTTCAAGAACTGTCTCTGATGAATGCTTAGTTAAAAGGAAAAAGATCTGTGAGCATTCCAACTTACAGCTTCATCAGCTTCTCCAGGGAATGTAATCCTTTGCCCATTTTGCATACCCTTCTCAACAATAACCTCCAATACTTTCTTCTCCTGAATAACTTTTTCACCCTTGCACTGGGGACATCGGTCTTTGTCATTAATGGTTTCACCAGTACCCTTGCATTCATTGCAAGGATGCTGCATTTGCTGGATCATAGAAGGTCCAAGGTGCCGTATGGAGACTTTCATTCCAGAACCTTGGCAACCAGAACATTTCATTGAAGCACCCGACTTTGACCCTTTACTGTGAAGTTCAACACAAGGAAACCCATCTTAGCCAGAAAAATATACAAATTTACCAAGCTAAAAAAGACTATTCAATAACAGAATACTGACCCTTTGCACTTGGAACATATAACATTGCGTGAGAGAGACAGTTTCTTGGATGTACCATTATACAGATCCTCCAAAGAAACCTTTAGAGGATGGATCACATCCTCACCTCTTCTCTGCCTTCTGCCTCTACTGCTACCACCAGCTAGTGAAAAGAAATTTGCATTTTAATATAATAGTATTCACTCCAAAACTTTGCCAAGGGGGATTTAAGAATCCTTACCTCCAAAGGGGTTGCCACCAAAGAATGACTGGAAAATATCAAATGGGTCATGACCGCTGCCGCCACCACCCATTCCTTCCTTGAGGGCATCCTCACCATACTGATCGTATATCTCACGTTTTTCTGGGTCACTGAGAACCTCATATGCTTGGGCTAACTCTTTGAACTATATCAAAGGAAAATGTTTACCAGTCAACATGACTGCTACTCTCACAAAACACTGGTTAACAAAATTCAACACAAAAGAAAATAAAATTCGGAAAGGAAAAGATGAGCCAGTTAATCAAGTAGCAAAATTCACAGATTCCAAATAAACTGAGTATCAGGTTTCATTTCTTTATGGACGCAGAACGAAAATATGAGCTAAATAGGCAGCCAAGAATATAAACTTAATGCAGTTCTGAAGCAGCCAAAAACGGCCAGTCATACATAGAGTAACACTATTAGAAAATAAAAATTACCACTGGAATATCTTGAATTGCACGTAGGAATTTCTTCCACTCCAGCACTCAAGTACACCAACCATTTGACTCTGATGCTATGTTACACCAAGCATAAATTACGATCAACAAAAATTCTCCTAGACAATTCACAGCAGCCAGTGCCTGTACAATCCAACCACTATTTACAACTAACCTATTGATGGACCAGATATATTCTACCATTGGACTAAATCAATCATCACAAACTCAAACAAAAGACACAAGATCTCAAATTTTGTTCTCTTCAATCCAAGATCAACAGAATCTCCAATTCAACTAGCTGATCCATCAAAAACACATCTACCTTTTCGGGGTCACCACCCTTGTCAGGATGATTCTTGATGGCTGCTTTCCTATAAGCCTTCTTTAGATCGTCCTGAGAAGCGTTCTTTGGGACCCCAAGAATCTCATAGTACTTCGTGTTATCGCTCTTCTTGGGTGCTCTCCCAAACATCTTCACTGACTGTTATTACTGCTTCAGATCCCAAAAACGAAAGACCCAGAACCAAAATAAAGATCAGAAACCAAAGACTTTAAATACCCATAAAGCAAAATCCAAAATTTAACAAAGAAACACGAAAATTAGAGACCGTACGATACTCTCTGAGACGGGGTTCCAGAGAGCCACAGGAAGCTCACGCGAGACGGCCAAGGGAGGGAGAGGAGAGCAAGAGAGAGGGTTTGCAGTTGGGGTCAAAGTTGGGTATTTAAGGTAGGGAATTGACGGTGTAGATTCTCTCATAGGTTATGTTACAATTATTTTATAACTAGCTCCAAGTTCACTCCAAACATATGCCAAAGTCCGGTGGTTTAACTCTCACAATTCAACTCTAACTCGTCGAATCTAATATGTTTTGCATCAAGGTAAAGTAAACCTATGAAATTCATTAAACAACAATGAGAAAAGAAAGATGCACACAGCCTTACAATAAAATTGTCAACCTTTATATTACTCACGGTTGATATAAAAGATACAAAGTTCCGAACTTAGTTACTGGTTGATATCCCTAACCACTTTAGACACTACTTTAATAGGTAGTTTACATAACTTACCACTATCGCACTCCTAAGTCAAAACAACATGTGTAAAATGCTTACAAGACACCTCATCTGTATTTTTTGCCACGTCATCTAACTTCCTTGATGATTCATCCTTCTAACTTTGCTACATTACCTATGATCTTCATCCAAAGGTCAAAGTTCGCCAAGTTTCGAGCCAATTCTCGCATGGTCTGACCAATACGCACCCATGGTTTAGTCTGTTCGTCCATGGTCCATCATTTGAGCACTATTTCATCCCTAGTCCCACCAAAGACATCTTAGGCAAGTCAAACTCGCCCTAGCCAAGCCAATCAACACCCCATGGTCCATCAAAGTTAGTCGCAGCTCGAACCGTGCTTGATGTTACTTAGTTAAGTTACCTTAGAACTCTTGCATATTTCATTACGCGTGTGATCTATATAACCTTCGATTCAAGGTCCATCTCGAGTCCTCTTTTGGTCTCACATCCGATCTTGCATCTCGTCAAAATTTTTTGTCAATATACACTAATGCATGTCAACTCATTGACAATGATAGTTTTCCTGGCCTACTCCCAAGTCTTTGCCTTATTTTGCTATCCTGGGAACATTCGCCAAGGCTCACCACTGCTCGCATGATTCCACAGTTTAGACTTTAGAGGTCTAACAAACCACCCTCACTAGAAGAACTCGATGCCCTCATCGAAATAAACTATGGGCACTTCTTCGAATGTGGTTCGCTCAACTCCTTAAATCATTGGCAACTCTCCCTCGTACCATTTCCCCTCTCCATTGGATTTTTCCTTGCTTTTATTTGAACGCTCCTTCTCAATGCTCAATGCGCCCAATAAAGCATAATTGTTGAGGTAGACTTCTTCCGTCGAGTTATCCTCCTCTCCTTCTCCTTTATCTTTCACGACAATGGAATTCATTTGCTCCTTACCCACTTTCCGTTTTTGGCATTCACAACAAAGTGAGACCCTTGACAAATGAAACAACCAACATCCCATTTTGTTTGTTTCTTTGACTTGCATTGAGAAGATTCACATACCTTCACTTTTTGTTTCTCCAAGACATTTCGCGTCCCACCATTCTATCGCACTGGGAGGTCTTTCACGTTCTGCCTTCAAAGCTCCACTTATGCTCATCCTTGCAAGCCGCTTATGAAGTTGACCAACTTATCCTCCTCTGACATGTTCTACATGTCTAACATCAAAGATGTAAATTTTCTTACATACTCCTACACTGAGTTGTCCTGCTTTAAACACTTCAAAGCTTCTCTTGCAAGCCAAGAAGTGTTGTTAGGGAGGAACTGGTCTGTTAACTCCTTCATTTGCTCCCTTGTGTCAATTAGAGGTCTACTTGTACTGATATCGGTAGAGGTTCGCATTCTCCACCGTAATTTTGCATCTCCATAGAGATACATTACCGAAACGTTCACCTTTTCCGAATCTTGCACCTTAGCAGCTGCAAAATACTACTCCATATCCCACAAAAAATTCTCAATTTCCTTGGCAATTTGAATGTCCTCAAAAAAATTTGGCTCACGCACCTTTAGCACGTTGCTTTTAGCATGTCCCGCATTTATAGTTGCGATTGCACGTTTAAGGACAATAATCTCAAAATTAGCATCCTCTTGTGCTTTAATCAATTCAGTCAGTTGATCTCGCAATGCTTGGATTTGCTCCTCTAAGGCTTCAAAACGTGATGCATAAGATGAGACTACGTCTTCACCCCATAGGTAAAGGACCGATTAGCGCTTCCATCCTCATGAAACGGTCTGTAAGATTGCTACCACCCCCCCCCATTGAATCACCAACCTGGCTCTGATACCAACTGTTACAAAGTACTTTGCAACGAACTTCAAGTTCACTCCCAAAATGCATCAAAGTCTAAGTACGATAGTTGAATTCTCGCAATTCAACTCAACCTTACCAAATCCCTCATGTTTATGGTGTTTCCCACAAAGGCAAAGTAAACCCACGAAATTCACTAAGTCAACATAATAGAATGAACAACAATGAGAAGAGAAAGATGCACACAACCTTACAGCAAAATTGTCAACCTTTATATTACTCACAATTGATGCAAAGGATACAAAGCTCCAACTCTCTCTAATGAATGAAGCCTTGCTCAAATGAACTATTTATAGGCTTTAGGAAACTTGTTGGGTAAGAATACAAAAAAGTGGTCTTAAAGCCACTAAGCCAATAAGCCACTCATTTAGTTGGTGGTTGATATCTCCAACCACTTTAGGCATTACTTTAGTGGGTGGTTTATATAACTTACCACTATCCAACTCGTAAGTAAAAGAAACATGTATAAAATGCTTACAAGACACCTCATCCATATTTTTTGCCACGTCATCCCACTTTCTTGATGATTCATCCCACTAACTTTGCCACATCACCTATGATCTTCATCCAAAGGTGAAAGTTAGCCAAGTTCTGAGCCAATTCGCGCGTGGTCCGACCAATGCGCACCCATGGTCTAATATGTTTGTCCATGGTCCATCATTTGAGCACCATTTCATCCTTAGTCCTACCAAAGACATCTTAGGCAAGTCAAACTCGCCCTAACCGAGCCAATCAACACCCCACGATCCATCAAAGCTAGCCACAACTAGAACCATAATTGATCTTACTTGGTTAAGTTACCTTAGAACTCTTGCATATTCCATCATGTGTGTGATCTATATAACCTTCAACTCCAGGTCCATCTCGAGCCCTCTTATGGTCTTACATCTGAATCTTGCATCTCGTTAAAGATTTTCACCAATGTGCACCAATGCATGTCAACTCATTGAAAATGCTAGTTTTCCTTGCCTACTCGCAAGTCTTTACCTTATTTTGCCATCCTGAGTGTCAAATATTTTCCAAGGCTCACCAATGCTCACATGATTCCGTAGTTTAGACTTTAGAGGTCTAACAAACCACCCCTACTAGAAGAACTCAACACCCTCATCGAAATAAACCGTGGGCACTCCTCTGAATGTGGTTTCCTCAACTCCTTAATCATTAGCACCTCTCCCATGTACCATTTTCCCTCTCTGTTGGATTTTTCCTTGCTTTTATTTGAACACTCCTTCTCAATGCTCAATGCGCCCAATAAAGCATATTTGTTGAGGTAGACTTCTTTCGTTAAACATCCTCCTCTCCTTCTCTTTTATCCTTTTGCAACAATGGAATACTAGATCAACGATAATTCAAAGAACAAACTTGGAAAAATAAAGAAACAAGAATGACAATAGAATAAGATGAACCCTAAGTTCAAATTCTAATGAAAAATAATAGTAATAATAGCAAATAAACACAAGATAAATAAGAATTATCTCAATCCAAGCTCTGATACCAAATGATGCAGAACCCTAAGGCTAAAGAACCTGAAACCCCTTAAACACACTTTTGATAAAACATGAACAAGAAGAAATCTCCAACCATAATGAACCCCCAATCAACTATATGAATCGAAACATATATAATAAGGTTGATTTGAAAACAATAATAGAATTCTCCACAAGTGATTACCTTGATAAGAATTATATTATTGATGCAATAGAAGAAGACAAGAGATCCTCCCT
>JANZLY010000002.1:24214209-24231877 GCA_026770305.1 Erythroxylum gonoclados | reverse complement strand
TTAAACATAACATGACTAAAATTAAGAAATATCAACCTTCGATTCCAAACCCAATTCGAGCGATGAGTAAATCAAATGAAGTTCTAGATATAGAGCAATTAAAAGCGCGACTCACTCTTATGTAATCTATAATAGAGAAGTTGAAGAATGAATTGTTAAGCAAAATGAACTCCATTGAAGTGATAGCACTACCACAAAAGCAAGATGATCCAGGAGATTTTTACATCCCATGTACTATTAGTAGTGTCAGAATGGATAAGGTATTTGCAGATCTAGGAGCTAGTATAAGTATGATGCCTTATGCCTTGTGTAAGAAAATGAAGTTAGGCGAAATAACACCCACCAACATGCATGTTCAAATAGCTGATAGATTAATCCATCATCCTAGAAGTGTAGTCAAGGAAGCTTTGGTTAGAGTTGATAAGTTCACTTTCCCACAGATTTTGTAATCTTAGACATAGAAAAAGATATGGAGACACTTATCATCCTAGGGAGACTATTTTTAGCCACCAACCGGTCTATCATAGACGTTGATGGGAGCGAACTGACTCTGAGAGTGGAGGATGACAAGATGTCATTTAAAGTGTATAATGTTAATCTGTGGATGCTATAAGAGCAATGAATTTTGTGAAGAAGTTGAGCAAGGTTATACTTGTAAGGATTCATTAGAACGACCACAAGTTCGACAAAACAGTTAATATAATTGTTTTGTCACTAAAGACTTATTTCTCATTTGATCCTCTACTCAAGTGATATATCATATATCACATCACGTCAATACCACTAATTAGAAGGTTAACAAAAAAGTTAATTTTGTAACAATATTTCATATATTTATTGTTACTTTTAATAATTCTAACGAATATTGTAAAATTTTAAAAAATATAAAATTTTAAATATAATTTAACAATGATTTTTTTGAAGAAAAATTTAATAATGATTTTGCTCATATCCAGAAGTTGTTTTACTCGATCGCATATACCTTCATTGGCTAGCTTAAAATATATTTATGTAGGAATTTTAGTAAATAACTTTAAATCCAACCTCTAAGCAAATGCTTATTAATTAAAGCCAATTTTTTTAGAAGTTAAATAAATTGTATTCCAAATATATAGGTTGTTTAAAGCCCTATAATTATTTGAAGGTTACATGCTGAAAATTAAACTTCTATACAAAAGTAGTAGCATTAACTAGGGTTTCTACTTTGAATAGCTTGCAAGGAATTTGGGAAATATCCCATTAGCTAGTTTAAGTTTCAAGCCATCCTTACACTGGTACTACAATATGGTCACTAAAGCTAGTTTTGGTTTGATAATTAGACTTTGTAGAGCCCTTTAATCCTAAGAGAGGAGGTTTCATCCTTTATCACCAGAATACCTATTCAATCTTGGGTTAAAGTCATCATTCAACATAGCAATTGGTTTATTGATTTCATAGGTGATGATAGAGTTAGATCATACCTGTCAGACTATTCCCCCAGCTCTTCATGAGAAGATAGTATACACTAGTTGCCTAACAAAGGAAGAGAATTTACTAATCAAAGCTGCATTAAAGCCATTACTCAACAGTAGCTCAAAGTTAACTGGTTCAACATTGTTTGGAAAGGAGCTTAAATTCCTACGACATCATTTGTTACTTGGCTTGTCGCAAGATATAGACTGAAGACTAAGGATAGGTTGAATGGAATCATATCAATTATGTTCTATAATGTGCACATTAAGTCTATTAACCATATGTTCTTTTAATGTGAGTATACAAGGGCTATTTGGAGCAGGATGTTACATATGATGGGGTTGCATTGTCCTCACCAGGAGTGACTTGACATACTTGCATGGGATGATAAGCTTTATAGAATGAAGAGAGGAGATCATCTTGATATCAGTCTAGTTGTAACTTGCTCAGTTTATTCCATTTGGAGAGAAATGAATAAGAGGTTGTTCAATAGCTCTAAAAGGGACAAATATTAGTTAGCTCACAAGGTTTGTTCTTGAATAAGGGAAATTTTACAAATTCAAGTTCCAGAGAGAATGATTGCAACAATGAGAAGAAGATGGAGTTTGACCCTAAATTGAATGAGCTGTAATTTGCAGATGGAGGAATATCTATTACTTTTGTAATGGTAGAGTTGTACTTGTCTTTCTTATAGCTTAATTTTTGTCATTATACTCTTACACTCTTGATGCTCAATTTTTAGTTAATGAATATTTCATTTTTCAAATGAAAAGAATTCTCTTATCCAATAAAGCAGCTTCTATATTAGCACATGTCTGTCCAATTCAAGTTTGTTGTGGACTCAATTATTCCTTTCTCACTAGATGATGTAAACATAACATGAGAAAGCTGTTTGAAATAACACAGGATCATTTGCCAGCTTTTTGCTCCATTCACAGGCCCATTGAATGATTTGTTCCTAGTTTCTTACATTACAAAATATGTTCATATTGTGTTGGAGCCTTGATCAAATTGATTATATGTAATAACATTGAAAGAATAAGTGTGGGATTGTTTCAGCTTCAGTTTTACACTATACATAAAGGTGGTTTGCGGCCTTAGGCATAATGGATTTAGACCTACCATGCATTTTTAGGATAGTGAGGTATGAAGTGCTCCAGGTAGGACTTATTGGAGAAGTTATGGGAGTTATCCAATATCTATATTGTATGATCTTCTTTGCCTTTATCAAGTTTATAATTTGGTAAGTTGGCAAAGAAGAGAGACATACCTCTATGTCTGTCGTTTCAAGAATCACTTGAGATTATATTACCCAATTTTTAGTTTAGTGGGAGTTCGCCTCTCAAGGAGTTCAGTTCCTCTTACAAGTTAAGAGGGTTGATATAACACCAATTGTCAAACTAAAACCAAGTTTTCAACCCTTCCCAACTTGTTTTTTGATTAAGGGGTACATAGAGTTTCTTGATCTTAGCATTTCAATAAGGAGCTAGGAGTGATTTTTGTTCTTTTTAAGATTCCATAAGCAATTCTGAGAGAAATAATGTGTGTTCATCCATTTGACCCAGACAACTTCCTTGTTAATGTATAATCTCCAAGTTTTCATTGCAATCAGTGATAAAGACCTACTTTTCCAATCTGCAACACTTTTGTTAACTGATCAATCAAATGCTAGCATTCAACAGCTTTTGCCTTCTTGGTAAATATAGGTAATCCAAGGTATGTAAAAGGCAATTGTATTTGTTCAATACCTATTATTTGAACCTATCTGTGCACTTTTAAAATACCAGCTGAGACCATCAATTTGCTTTTCTTAAAGTTAACATGTAGCCCTGACATTAGAGAAAAGTTGTTTAGTGAAGAGATGATGGTTCGATGGGATTTTGGATTATTTCCACAAAACAATAAAATATCATTAGCATACATTAAGCTAAAAAGTTTAAAATTTGTGCACTTATAGTGGTTTTTGAACTCCACCATATTGTTGATATTTTTTTTGGAGGATTCAAAATAGAAATTAAAGTGAAGAGGTAGGGGAACAGAGGCCCCCTACCTTATACCTCTTTCTCCTTTGAAGATATAGGTTGGTTCCCCCATTAATTAAAGCACCAAAGGACGTTTTGGTATTGCAAGCTTCAATCCATATGATGAACTACACTATGGACTTATTCCTCTAGTGCTAGAGGCTCAGTAATTTTATTCACATTCCTCATACACATCATCGTATTCCCATCAAGCGTGCCAAATTGTTGATCACTTTTATGATCAACCTAGAATTTAAGTGTGTCAAGGAGAGATTCTACCAAAATTGTGCCTGAATTCTTATGAGTGATATAATTGGGGTTTGCAAACTTAGAGAATAGAATTCTAAGTTAACAAAATGATAAAGAATATTTAAATAAAAAATTTAAGTTGGAAAGATAATTATTTTTAAGTAGAACATAAGTACAAAATACAAAGAAAGCTAAGACAATAATAAAGTCTTGTTTGAGTTATTTAATTGTTTATTGAATGTCTCTCATTTTTCCTCCTATTGTGCTTATACGCTTCACCTTACTTCAATTTCCTCAAGTAGTTTTCTTATAACTACTCAACTTCAAATATTCTTCCAATTTTAGGTCATTTCTTGACTAACCGCCATCCACACTTTCATCACATTTTTAATTATCCTCCCACTCTAAAATTCGTTACTAACTCTTAGGCCTAAAAATTCTGTAAACCATTTATTTGAATTTTGAAAACTCTAACAATTGGGCTTTTCATCTTTAGGCTAGATGGGCCAAATTTCATTTAAGCTATCAACAATACCATTGAAGTATTGATCCACCTTGGAGATTAGCTATCTAGCAAGTTCCACAAGGAAGCTTCTAAATTTTGATTAGCATACAACTAACTTAAAGAGGACTAGATATGCTTGCATATGCATCAAAGTGGAGATGATTAAGGGGCTAACTGATGCACAAAGCATCACGGAGCTAGAACAAATAGGTAACTTAATCAAATATGAAATTCTCCTAAGCTACACATAGAAAGCTAAGTCCATTAGGCAACAAAATTAAGTAAAAATCAACAAAAAAAGGTTTTTTAATTAGGGGAGTATATGGAATTAATGAAAAATGTTGATGAAGGAAACAAATAAATCCCAACTAGCTTTGCAACCAAAGGAAACGTAATTACAAACCTAGAAGGTTTGAAAGAAAAGGATCCAATTATTAGCAAAGGAAAAGATTCATTACCAGAAATTGAACCTACGATTAATTCATCCGTAATAAGAAGTGAAGAGGAGAAAATTGGTAGCCATAAGGCAAAGGCTATTCCATTGATAAAGGAGAACACGTAAATAAAAGGCACAATGATTATCACTAAGAAAAATCCAGGTAGGAAACCTAAGAAGAAGACTATAGATATCTCTCCTACCCCTCACACATGCCAATTATTGTTTGGAACATAAGAGGATTAAATAATTCCAAGAAATAATAAGTTATGTATGACTACCTACTTACTAAGAAGCCTAGTTTTATTTGTCTCTTAGAGACCAAAATAAAAACCAAGAGAGTTCACGAGAATCTTTGGTTTTTAAATAGAAGTTATAAAGTAATAAATAATCATGATGCCTATTTGAATGATAGAACTACATTTGTCATTGATCCATATCAAGTCAAGATACAATAAAGCAAATTCTTATACCAATTCCTCCATTGCAAAGTAATCTTTTAGGCTAAATGAAATGAGTGCATATTACTTCTATATATGCCTCCAACTTAGAATCCCAAAGAGATAAAATATGGACAAATTTTCATAACTTTGTATTTGAATGTCTATATCCCTTATCTTGTTATTGGAAACCTCAACTACACATTGCTAACACAGGCGGTTAAGGGCTAAAGGAACAAAATGAACCTTTATAAGTTATAATAATGATCCCAAAGAGTGTATTTCTAAACTAGGACTAGTAGAACTAAGATATAAGGTAACTTTTTCACCTGGTCTAATAAGAAACAAAGAGAGTAGCTTTTTAGGAACAAAATGAAACAAAGGGCCTTCACAAATGTGAGTTAGCTTTCTTCCTTGACAAATAATTAGGCATATTTCAATACCCTCTTCACTCTAATCACTCCTTTATAGAGATCTTGTCTCCCAACTTTGACTAAAATTTTGATCCATTTAATGTCAATAATCACCTTCTAAAGATCCAAAAGGTACAAAGAAGTTGTAAAAAGTCACCTTAATATTAGAGTTAGATGTTTTTAAGAATTTATATGTATGAAGAAGCTCCAGTCCATTAAAATGGAGCTAAAATCTAAAAAAAAAGTAAATTCTCCAATTTGGAAGTTTATAAAAAGGAAGCTCTCAAACATTTATCTCATATCCAAGAGCAGATGTATGCTAGCCCTAGAAATGAAACTCTCAAAAAGGAGGAAATAGAAACTCTAATAATTATATTGATGTCTAAATACAAGAAATGAAGTCCATTTTCCTATGACCACTCTTTAAGGTTCGTAGATCAAAGATCATTTCACCAATCACTAGATTGGAGATCAAAAACATGTATTTCATAATTAGAGCTAATAAAGCACCCAATCTTAATGAATTCAATAACTTCTTTAAAAATGATGGAATCTCACAGGGGAAACAATTGTTAAGATTTTATCTTAAAATTCTTTAGCAAAAGCATCATGCTACAAAAGATGAATACAACTAATGCTACAAAAGATGAATACAGCTAACATTTGCGTAATTTCTAAGATCCCTAATGCCTCCTCACTAATTTTAAGCCAATCTCTTGTTACAATGTATTCATAAAATCATATCTATACTCTAATTTGAAGAGTTAAAACTAATCTTATGTGAGATTATTAACCTAAACTAGGGAGCATTCATACTATAGATAAATTTTAGAGACAACATCCTCATAACTTAAGAGATATTCAAAAATTACCATAAAAAAGAAGGTTTCAAAGTTGTGCTTTGAAGATTGATTTATGCAAAGCATTTGACTTAATCCGTTGGAATTTTTTCCTAGGTATTATGGAGGTTTAGGACTTTCCATCTCTTTTTAGAACATGGATCAAATAATGTATATCCACTACCTCATTCAGTGTATTAGTTAATGAGGAACCTATAAAGTACCTCAGGTGAGTACAAAGACATAGACAATATGACCCTTAATCACCTTTTATTCTCTCTATGTATAAAAAGTTTTAACTCAAATTATTGCAGATAATATGAACCATGTAAGGTTGTTTAAGTTCTAAGTTCTACTATAAATGTAAGAAACTTCAGATCTTTAAACTTTTTTTTTTGCATATGATTTGCTTCTACTTTGGGGAGTGAACAAAGAATTAATTATGGCCTTAACCAATTTCCTAAATTCCTTCATGATATAGTAAATCTCTCAATTAACAATGCTAAAAGATACTTCTTCATATCTTTGGTGCCTTAATGTTAAGTGAGCAAATAGTAATTTTAACATTGTTCAAGCAAGTCTAGATGCCTTCTAAGTCTCTAGGCATACCTATTAGATACAATGATTTTCAACCTATTATAGACCAATTACAAAAGGAGCTAAAAAATTGGTAAAACAAAATTTTGAATTATAATAGAAAACTTTAACTAATCTAAGCTATTGTTAATAGTATATGCTTGGTTATTATACTTCTCACCTTTATCTACCTATAGAATTGATCAAATCAATTAAAAAGTTGATGGAGAACTTCCTTTGAACTGGTAAGATTAAAAGGCCACAAGTTCTAAAGTTAATGGTCAGTGTGTGTAAACAAAAAGGAGGAGGACGGGGGGTCAAATCCATCAAGATTGTTAACAAAGTTTTGCCAGCCAAGAAGTTATGGAAGCTACTAATAGATAAAGAATCCCTATGGTCAAGTAGATGAATTCATACTTTCTCAAGAATTAAAGCATTTGGAAGATTAAACCTGGATAAAACACATTATGGACAGTCAAGCATATGCTAGCTTTGAGAGACTAGATAAGTAGATTTATTAAATCTAAAATTGGAAATAGAAAAATAGAGGTAGAAATTAAATGCTAATAGATGATTATCTTGTTTGCGCAGGCATGAAGCTAAATTTATCAAAAAGGTTGTATCAGAGGTCGTGAGAAACTTGAATAAGCAGTTCTTAGATGTTGCCGAACATCCTGTTGGTGTTCAATCTCGAGCAAACAACGGGATAGCTATGCTGAGTGTTGGTAGAAATGATGTCAGGATTCTAGGCATCTACGGGATGGGGGGCATAGGCAAGACAACCATAGCAAAAGCCATGTTTAATCAACTATATGATACATATCAAGGAGGTTGTTTCCTACTAAACATTAAAGAGACATCAGGACAGGCTAATGGTCTTGTTCAATTACAAGAACAGCTTCTTTTAGATGTCTTGAAGTCAAAGATTCCTAGGTTTTCTAACCTAGATGGAGGAATCAATGTCATTAAGGAAAGACTTCGTTGTAAAAAGGTTATTATTGTTCTAGATGATGTTGACCAACTGAAACAAGTGAATGCTCTGGCAGGAGAGCGAGATTGGTTCGGTCCAGGCAGCACAATAATCATTACCACTAGAAATGAACACTTGCTAACTCAGCTAGAAGTGGATGAGAAGTATCCAGTTGAAGAACTGAATCGCAATGAGTCCCTTCAACTTTTCAGTTTGAACGCCTTCAAGGAAAATCAGCCAAGAGCCGAGTATCTAGAGCTTGCAAATATGGTAGTGGAATATCTTGGAGGACTTCCGTTGGCCCTTCAGGTTTTTGGCTCTTCTTTGTTTGGTTTAAACGTTCCTGAGTGGAGAAGTGCTGTAGAAAAATTACGGCGTTCCTGACCATGATATCCAAAAAAAGCTTAGAATAAGTTATGATGCACTGGAAGATGCCAAATTAAAGGATATTTTTCTCGACATCTCATGTTTCTTCGTTGGGATGGATAAAGACTATGTAGCAAAAGTACTAGATGGTTGTGGTTTCTTCCCAGAAATCGGAATTAGGGTTCTTCTTAACAGGTCTCTTTTAACAATTGGCCCCTGGAATGAATTAAGAATGCATGATCTCCTGAGAGAGATGGGAAGAGAGATTGTTCGTGAGATATCTCCCAGTCATCCTGGAAAATGGAGCAGAATTTGGTTTAATGAAGATGCTTGGCGAATACTTAATAACAAAACAGTAAGTCAGATACACACGCGTTCATTTGTTTTAAACTATCAGAATCCATTGAACAAGTAGGGATACTAACAACCTTGAAACGTAGACATCGTTGTTGAGACTACCCATTCTATGCATTTTATATTTCACTTCCGTCGGTTTATCTAGATTTCAGGCAAAAACTCCTTATCATTTTCAAACTAAGTTTACCTATTCTGAAACTTGATAGTAATTTCTTGCGTTTATTAGGGAACAGAAGCTGTGGAAGGTCTCATGTTCGACGTTCATGCTTCGCAAGAAGTGTTTCTGAGCACTGAAACTTTTACAAAGATGACATCTTTGAGATTGCTCCGAATCGATGGGGTTCACCTAAGCGGGAATTTTGAATATCTTTCCAAAGACTTGAAATGGCTTCGTTGGCGTCATTGCCCTTTGAAGTCTTTGCCTCTGAATTTTGATCTAGACACCTTAACTGTTCTTGACTTGCGATATAGCAAAATCGAAGAAGTATGGAAGGAGATAAAGGTAAATAATTTTGAACTCTTCATCTGTCGGTAAGTTTTTGCCTGTACAGGTTCTCATTTGCTACTCTAATTTTTTTTTATATAGTTATTGAGTTTCTCCTCTTTTTGAATAGTTTCTCAACAGGTTGAAAACCCTCGACCTCAGTCATTCTGTGCACCTTGTTAAAACACCGAACTTCATGGGACTCGCTAGTTTAGAGAGGCTATTACTTTTACATTGTACAAATTTATGCGAGGTTCATCAGTCTATTGGACAACTACAGAGACTCGTCTTACTAAATTTGAAGGGTTGCAAGCGACTAAAGAATCTCCCAAATAGCGTTTGTTGCTTGACATCTCTTCAAATTCTGAATGTTACAGACTGCTCGAAGCTTGAAAAGTTGCCAGAGGATATAGGTAAGTTAGGAATGTTGACAGAGCTTCTTGCAAATGGAACTGGCATCCAGGAATTGTCCTCGTCTATTACGAACCTTCAGAGTTTATCAATTGGAGGATCAGAGTTAGAAGCCGTATCAACAACTTCTTTATGTTCATTAGTGTCTTCTTGCTTTTTACGGAGAAATATGAATTCCAAGACTACAATACCGGCTTATGTTACTGTGCTAAGCTCATTAACAAAATTGGAGATGAATAATCGTGGCTTATCTGACGTCTCATTTTCTTGCAATCTTGGGAGTTTATCATCGCTCCGAAACTTGAGTTTGGAGGCGAATGATTTCGTCAATCTTGATACTGGCATAAGTAAACATTCTAAGGTGGAGTACTTATTTCTCAAGTCCTGCTCAAATCTTGAGTCAATTTCAGAGCTTCCACCAAATTTATGTTATTTGCATGCGGAAGATTGTACATCATTGAAAAGCCTCTCGGTATACTCCGATAACAGACCGATGTTGTCGCTGTCTGGTTGCGAAGGATTGGTTGAGATTCAGGGCTTGGATAAGGGTGAACAAGGATCCATTATTCACATGGAAAGGTGTAACAGTTTATCAACTAGCTCCAGAAACTATCTTTTACAGGTTTCTCTCTGACTCTCTTTCTAAATTACAATAGCAACAAGTTAAGGGGTGAATTACACCAGGACCCCATCTTGTATAGTTGTATTGTACATCACTGAAGCATTTTCCAATAATGGTTTCTGGTTCTTTATGAAACAGTCGATTCTCAGGGGTGGCTTTACAGCAGCTACACTCCCAGGCAATGAGATACCAGATTGGTTCAGCTATCAAGTTGTTGGTTCTTCACTGTCATTTCAGTTGCCAACAGCAGAAGTTTTAGATGGTCGTCAAGTCCAAGGATTGATGGTTTGGGTTGTTTACGTAGCCATTAGAGGTTGTGCATTTGTTTTTCCTATAATAAGAAACAAGGACACTGGAGATCAATTTACTTTTCTGAAAGAAACGGTGCCTATTTATGCCTCTCAACAAGATCACTCGAGGGTGATCCATGTTCCTTTTGATATGCGACGATTAGCCATGAAAGGTGGAGAGGAATTAGAGCTGTCTTTCATATTTGTTCGGCCGTATTTTGCCTCCTGCGCTGAGTTTGTGGTCAAGAAATGTGGTGTTCATCTGATAACAAAGAAGGCAGATGGAAACGCTATCCAAGGAGTGGATCTACCTCAGACCTCGCCTTCATATCCCAAACTTGTTAAGCAACTAAAACTTTTTGAGGGGTTTTTCGAAAATATAGACAGTGATTGGATGTCGTGTTATGAAATAGATTTCTTACGCCCACTTGACGACGAGAGCAGTTCATCAAGCAGCCCATAATCTTGAAGAAGTATATGACAACGGAATCACTAGTTGAGATACAGGTCTTTGAGGTGGTGGAAATGTGAGTCTGTCTTTGTTGAACTGAAAAGATGCAGAAGTTTATAAATTTGTAATAAAAAATATCAAAGATCAAACTAGCTTAATCTAATGTTCATGTCACTTCGGGGCAAGAGAAGAGGCAAGGACTTCATATCATTGCAAGACCAACGTTAAAGTAGAAAATGTTTACAGGTATCTGAACAGAGTGAATTTGAGATTGAAGAAGTAATCTCATTAATCTAGCTAATGAGCTCAAAACAATTATTTATACAGTGAAAGGCAAAATATCTAAAAGCTAACTATAGTTTGTGACTAACTAACTATAGTTACAAGAAAGCTAACTATAGTTAATAATAAATAACTATAGTTTACATCCTCCCCTCAAGATGAAGACGTTGGAAGACGAAACAGATTCAACTTGAAAACTAATTTGTGAATTTGAGGAGCAGAGAGGGACTTTGTGAGAAGATCAGCAACTTGAAGATGAGAAGGAACATGCAAAGGCAAAATCAACCCGTCTTTGTACTTGTCTCTCATAAGATGACAGTCAATTTCCAAATGCTTCGTACGCTCATGGAAGACTGGATTCTGTGTGATTTGGATAGCAGCTTGGTTGTCACACCAGAGAGGAATAGGTAAAGTACTAGAAACGTGCAAATCATGAAGTAAATAAGTGATCCATTGGACTTCACAAACAGTAGAACCAAGAGCACGATATTCCGCTTCTGCAGATGAGCGAGAGACAGTGTTTTGTTTCTTGGATCTCCAAGAAATCAAAGCAGAACCTAAGAAAATACAATAACCAGAAACAGATCGTCTGGTGTCTCTACACCCAGCCCAATCCGCATCACTGTATGCTTCAAGTTTCAAATTATTCTGAGCTGAGTAAAACAAACCTGTAGCGGGGCATCCCTTCAAATATCGCAATAAATGTAAAGCAGCTTGCCAATGAGTATCGCGCGGATGTTGAACAAACTGACTGAGTTGATGAACAGAATGAGTAATATCTGGTCGTGTGAAGTTTAAGTACAATAATCTGCCCACCAATTGTCGATAAGGAGAGGGATCAGCTAACAATGTACCAGAATCGGCTGTTAAAACCATACCTTTCTGCATAGGAGTAGCAGCAGCCTTACAACCCGTTAAACCAACTGTAGAAATCAGATCCAAAATATACTTGCGTTGGCTGATGTATATACCATCAGGGGATCTCGCAATTTCTAACCCAAGAAAGTACTTGGCAAAACCAAGATCTTTAATTGTGAAGGCAGAATCTAATGAAGATTTCACCTTTGCAATAAGCTCATCAGAATTGCCCGTTATAAGAACATCATCCACGTACACAATGAGAGCTAAGAAAATACCTTGAGAGTTATATGTAAACAAACAAGTATCAGCCTTTGACTGACGAAAACCAAGTTTAGCGAGATGATTGGTAAATTCAACATTCCACTGCCTTGAAGCTTGTTTTAACCCATATAGAGACCTAGTCAGTTTACAGACTTGTCCCTTTTTAGCCTTATCATATCCATCCGGAGGAATCATATAGAGTTCTTCATCAATATAACCATGCAAGAATGCATTATTTATGTCCAATTGACATAATGGCCAACAAAAAACTGCAGCAAGAGCAAGAAGTAGGCGGACTGTTACTGTTTTAGCCACAGGAGAGAAACTCTCAATATAATCTTCACCCTCCACTTGAGTAAACCCCTTTGCCACTAATCTGGCCTTGTACCTATCGATACTACCATCAGGCTTCAACTTCAGTTTGTAAACCCATTTAGAGCCAATAGCCTTCTTTCCTGGAGGAAGGTCAGTCAACTCCCACGTATGATTCTTTTCCAAAGCATCAAGTTCTGTCTTCATAGCTGTCACCCAATTAGAATCATGCTTGGCGTCATGATAGAATTTTGGTTCTACAACATGCTGAAGATTGGCCAGAAACGCCACATGAGTATCACAAAAACAAGAATGTGTGACAAAGGGATATGCTGGAATTGGAAACACAGAAGAAGAAACTGGAGTATAGACAGGGTCAGCCATATGAACATTAGAAACAAAATCAGACATCCAAACCGGTTGATTCCTAGGTCGTGTGCTCCTTCTAGACTCGACCTCAGTAGAAATAGGAATAACTGGGGCGATAACTTCTTCAGAAAAATCCTCTGTAACAGATGCAGTAGGGGGAACAACATCCGCAACTGAAGTGACTGGAGAAGGAGAAGTAATAGTGGAATCGTCAAACAAACGAGCAGGCTTTGGTAGGGAACAAGAAGTAGCATCAGGATCTTCTTGAGAAAACAGAGACTTGCCAAACGGAAAAACTCCTTCATGAAAAACTGCATCTCTGCTGATTATAATCTGTTGGGTAACATTATTGTATAATTTGTATGCTTTCATGCCTGGATAATGACCGAGGAAAACACAGGGAACAGACCTCGGGCCAAATTTATCCTTATGAGGGTGAACATCTGTAGCATAAACCAAACAACCAAACACCTTTAATAAACTATAATCAGGTGATTTACGAAACAGTACCTCAAAAGGAGATTTCCAGGCCAGAATTTTCGTTGGGAGTCTGTTAATGAGAAAGGTAGCATGTAATAAAGCTTCTTCCCAAAATCAAGGTGGCAGAGAAGACTGAAACAACAACGATCTAGCAACTTGAAGGAGATGTCGATGCTTTCTTTCAACGACGCCGTTCTGTTGAGGCGTGTAAATACAACTTCGTTGATGATGTATACCAAGAGAAGAGAGAAGGTCTTGAACTTGATGACTGAGAAATTCTGATCCATTATCTGTTATAATAGATTTCACTGTCACATTGAATTGATTAGTGACCATGTGAAAGAACTTTTGCAAGTGCTGGAAAACTTGACTCTTATGTTGCATGAGAAATGTCCACACACACTGGCTAAAATCATCGACAATCGTGAGGAAATAATATGCACCAGTAATAGATTTTTTCTTATACGGGTCCCATATGTCTAGATGAAGCAACTCAAAAATGGATTGAGTACGTATATTGCTAACAGGAAATGGAGTTCTTGTTTGCTTTGCCAAAGGACACACAGCACAGTGCTCACTAACAAAACCTTTATTGACAAAAAATGGTAAATGATCCAACACCACATCACTTGGATGACCAAGTCTGAAATGCCATTTTGGCATAGAAGTCACAGTTTTATTCATATTTGTATCCATACAAGAAGCTGAGTTATTCTCAACAGTACAAACTGAATAAGTCAATTGAGAATTTTGTAACAAGGTGGAGGAACAAGGATAAGAAGAAAATAAGGCTAATGAAGGATCTATGGGATGGTTATTGATAAAAGGTTGAGAAAAAGATTGTTTATCAAGAATGTAAAGACTTCCAGAAACTTTCCCAACTACAAGGACCTTCTTACTCTTCAGGTCCTGCAAAACGCAAAAGTCAGCATAAAAGGTGAAGTAAACAAGATTTGTTTTAACTAACTTGTTTACTGAAAGTAAGTTATGGCGAAATGAAGGTAGATGTAAGGTTTCGGTAAGGATAAGGTTTTTGTGTAAAATAACTTGGCCAATCTCAGTAACTTTTGTAACTCGTCCATCTGGTAAATGAACAGAGGTGGCCACAGTCAAAGTATTCAAGTTGTCAAAGAGCAGTGAATTGGCATAAATATGACTCGATGCTCCCGTATTCACAATCCAACAATCAGAAGGAGCAGAAAGTGGAGGCAAGTTACTTGCCATACCTGCAAAATTATCAAGATGAGCAAAATTCACATGACAATCATCAATCGGTTTTCCTCTCATCAGTTTGGCCATTTCCTGCCGTATCAGATCAGTAACCCAATGCTTATCATCAACATGTTGTTCTTCGATTGGAGTTTCAGCAAGATTAACATGAGCTTTCCAACCACTGTTCTTGTCCTTCTTATTCTTAAGATCTTTCCACCAGTCCGGATAACCATGCAATTTGAAGCATGTATCCTTCAGATGACCAGGATTCTTGCAAAAATCACAAACTCTGTCATCCTTTTTATCCTTCTTTTTAGAATGTCCCTTGGACTTATAAACAGTTTTAACGAACATTGCATTGTGGTCTATGACTTCACCAAAGTTCCTTTGAACATCCCTCTGAGCTTCAATAGTCTGAATCATAGAATATGCTTTATTTACTGGAGGAATAGGATCAAGCATTAAGATCTGATTCTTGACCGCTTCATAAGTCTCATTCAAGCCCATTAGAAACTGCATGAGTCTGTTGGAATCATCCATTTCTGTCAGTCTTTTATTCACACTGCATGTGCATTTTCCACAATCACAGTAAGGCAAAGGTCGAAGTCGACTGAGATTATCCCATAACTTCGAGATCTTGTTATAAAATGTAGCCAAATCAGTGTTCCCTTGATCAATAGAAGTGATCTGCCTCTGCACTTGATAGACTGTAGGACCATTACTCATACCAAATCTTTCAGCAAGAATATCCCACAACACTTTGGCATCTTGACAATATAAGAAAGTTTCTGCTAGATCCTTAGATAGAGATCCAAGAATCCAAGATCGCACCATATAGTCATTCTTCCTCCATTTCAAATACTCAGCAGAACCTTCTTTAGCTTTCTTGATTGAACCATTAACATAACCTAATTTATCCCTATGAGGATGAACATCGGTAGCATAAACCAAACAGCCAAACACCTTCAGTAAACTATAATCAGGTGGTTTATGAAACAGTACCTCAAAAGGTCATTTCCAGGCTAGGATTTTTGTAGGGAGTCTGTTAATTATAAACGTAGCATGTAATAAAGCTTCTCCCCAAAATTGAGTTGGCATAGAAGACTGAAACAAAAATGATCTAGCAACTTGAAGGAGATGCCGATGCTTTCTTTCAACGACGCCATTCTGTTGAGGTGTGTAAATACAACTTCGTTGATGTTGTATACCAAGAGAAGTGAGAAGTTCTTGAACTTGATTACTGAGAAATTTTGAGCCATTACCTGTTCTAATAGATTTAACTGTCACATTGAATTGATTAGTGACCATGTGAAAAAACTTCTTCAAGTGCTGGAAAACTTGACTCCTATGTTGCATGAGAAATGTCCACATACACCGGATAAAATCATATATAACCGTGAGGAAATAATATGCACCAGTAATAGATTTCTGCTTATAAGGGCCCCATATGTCTAGATGAACCAACTCAAAAATGGTTTGAGTACGTATAGTGCTAACAGGAAATGGTGCTCTTGTTTGTTTTGCCAAAAGACACACAACACAATGCTCACTAACAAAGCCTTTATTGACAGAAAATGGTAAATGATTCAACACCACATCACTTAGATGACCAAGCCTAAAATGCCTTTTTTGAATAGAAGCCACAGTTTTATTCATATTTGTATCCATACAAGAAACTGAGTTATTCTCAACAGTACAAACTGAATCATTCAAGTGAGTATTTTGTAACACGGTGGAGTAACAAGGATAATAGGAAAAAGGATAATGAAGGATCTATAGGATGGTTATTGATAAAATGTTGAGAAAAAGATTTTTTATCAAGAATGTAGAGACTTCCAGCAACTTTGCCAACATCAAGGACCTTCTTACTCTTCAGGTCCTGCAAAACGCAAAAGTTAGCATAAAAGGTGAAGTAAACAAGATTTGTTTTAACTAACTTGTTTACTGAAAGTAGGTTATGGAGAAATGAAGGTAGATGTAAGGTTTCAGTAAGGATAAGGTTTTTATGTAAGATAACTTGGCCAATCTCAGTAACTTTTGTAACTCTTCCATATAGAAAATGAACAAAAGTGGCCACATTTAAGTTTTTCAAGTTGTCAAAGAGCAATGAGTTAGCACAAATATGACTTGATGCTCCCGTATCCATAATCCAGCAATTATAAGTAGCAGAATGTAGAGGCAAGTTACTTGCCATACCTGCAAAGTTATCAATATGAGCAAAATTCACATGACAATCATCAATCTGTTTTCCTCTCATCAGTTTGGCCATTTCCTACTGTATCAGATCAGTAACCCATTGCTTATCATCAACATTATGTTCTTCGATTGGAGTTTTAGCGAGATTAGCATGAGTTCTCCAACCACTGTTCTTATCCTTCTTGTTCTTAAGATCTTTCCACCAGTCCGGATAACCATGCAATTTGAAGCATGTATCCTTTAGATGACCAGTATTCTTACAAAAATCACAAACTCTGTCATCCTTTTTATCCTTCTTTTTAGATTGTCCCTTGGACTTATCAACATTTCTAATGAACAGTGCATTGTGATCTATGATGTCTCCAAAGTTCCTTTGAACATCCCTTTGAGCTTCAATAGTCTGAATCATAGAGTATGCTTTATTTACTGTAGGAACAGGATCAAGCATTAAGATCTGATTCTTGACCACTTCATAAGTCTCATTTAATCCCATTAAAAATTGTATGAGTCTATTGGAATCATCCATTTATGTCAGTCTTTTATTCACACTGCATGTGCATTTTCCACAATCACAGTAAGGCAAAGGTCGAAGTCAACTTAGATTATCCCATAACTTCGAGATCTTGTTATAAAATGCAGCTAAATCAGTGTTCCCTTTATCAATAGAATTGATTTGCCTCTGCACTAGATATACCTTAGGACCATTACTCATTCCAAATCTTTCAGCAAGAATATTCCACAACACTTTGGCATCTTGACAATATAAGAAAGTTTCTGCTAGATCCTTAGATAAAGATCCAAGAATCCAAGATC
>JANZLY010000002.1:22896817-22907429 GCA_026770305.1 Erythroxylum gonoclados | reverse complement strand
ATGACCTCCCTACCAGAACATTGTCAATTCTAAAGGCATTAAGTTTTTAGAGTTGAACAAAAATGATCTTAGAAATCCAAAATTACACAGGAGATTTTTCCAGACTTGTCCACTACAAAACAACTTGAGCTACATGCTGAAATCTGCTCTTTCTAATGACATGGATAAAAATACCCATCATAGTTATGCTATTCTATCCTCCAGTGCCAAGCTATCATAAACATGAAGGTGGAAATCATTGAAGTTATAGGGTAATAACGAAGTCCCCGCAAAAGGGACTTATACTGACCCCGAAATAAGCATGCACAAGATACACACCTGATAAAGAACATGAACGATAGTTGCAGCATCCCCAGGCTTACCTTCTAATATTAAGGCCTGCAAAACAGCACCAAGAACTAAACTTCAAAATATCTTACTTTCTATCTATACACACAACAATCCATTCTAAAATTATAACAAAACGGATGAACTTCACCAAGTTATTGCAAAAATCTCATAAATCGAACCAACGTTCTTAACAGATTAAAGCAAAAAATAGGACGATATTTGACTAACCTTAGCACATGAAAATGCACTCAGAAGACTGTCATGCTTTATTGATTCAGACCTGATCTTCTTGATTTCCCAAAGTGCCTCAACATCTCCTATAAAAAGAAAATGTCAGGCAGTATTGCAACAAGAAAATGCATGCATGAAAGTATTCATCTAGTCAAAGGATAAACCTTCTCAATATTTGTGATTGTATTTTGCCTAAGGTCTAGTACAGAATCCTGGTAATCACTCTGCACTGACCACTAGCACTAAAAGCAATCCACATACTAATTAGTCAAATTAAACCAAATAATTAATATCATTTCATTTTTGGCCACTGGAATAATCTAGAAGACATAATACATGGTGCATAAACAAACCATACAGAAACAAAAAGTTAATTTCAAAGTCAATAGAAATTAAATAACATGTACCATACAGTTGCAGAGCAAAGGAGTAATGATTACAATGCTCGAAACTGCAGTCCCTTACCAACAAATTGTTCGACTGCAATCGAGATGGCACAGATATAATACAGATTTCAAGCAACATAAAGAAAAACTGAGTACTTGTAGGGACCTCTTTTGGCTGCAAAATCCATCCATAAGTCAAATGCAGTTCCACGTAGCTTTACTCCAGCCTTGAGAAATTTATTTGAATACTTCGAAATCAAATTCCAATCTTTGGAGTTATAACAAATGCTGCCAATTTTAGATCCAAATACAGAATAAGTAAACCATACTCAAAATATTGAGATTCTACCATTTCGTCAATATCTTTTCAGTCTTGCCAATAAACAACTTCATATGCTACCTCTTAAGTTTGCAACATCACAGAGACTATAACCGATCCTGTATAATGTTCAACCGAACTATTACCAAACAATTCTACATCGGGTACATCATAAAGGTACTGTATTGAATACATCAGGATGGGTAACTTCAAAAGATGATTTGACGCAATATGAATCATAGAGAATAAAGAACCAGTAAGCATAATAGATATTCACAGGAAAGGTATGCTTGTAACTCGATATACATAAAATCATGACCTAAATACATGAAACTTATCATTAAAGGTCTACTGCGTGATATATATTTTATTTTAGGATGTCAAAGAAAAGTTCAACTTTCATTCACCACCCCAAGAAACTAGATGAGCTTAAGACTTCCATTTGCAGAACCATTTCTTTCCAAATTAGTGTTCTGAGAAAGTCAATGGCAGTTTAATAAAGTATATAAAAAGAAATAAGGTTCATAAATACAAACCCATGTACCTGAAAACAAGATCCGCTGTACCAGGTTGTAATGCGACATCATTCAATTTCATATGTTGCAATATATCAACCATGAGTTTGGTATCACTATGGTCTTTAGCATAACCCTGCACTCCAATTGTATCAAATCCATCATATATTTCCCACAAGAATATCACATAACCTCAGTGGAGAATGAAAGAGCTAACTTTACCAGTAAATTGTGCGCGGACCCAATGGTAGGAGATAAACCATACACATTATGCTGCGACAATGTCTTCTTTCCTGAATTTAGTGACAGTTCAAAACTCAAAACCCAATGTCTAACACACGGATTTATCAACAAATAAAAGTGCTTTGCACATTACAAACTTCAAATACTAAAAGGCATCAAAAACCATAACACGAATAAGTTAGAGCTCCGCAAACACGCACCATAATCAAGAGCTTCTGCTCGAGTGCAAGCTTTAGTAACTTCACGGCAAAGACTGTAATTGAAATTTTTATGGATGTGCTGACTGGACAGCCGCTGAAGCAGAAAATTTCACTAATTTCAAAGCCTCCTCAATCATTAACATCAAAAAAACAAATCGAAAATAAGAAGATTTGAGCACTAACAAAAATTCGAAGATTATGCAAAGTGTCGAATAGAAGCTCAATATCGTTACGGTTTCTACAACTTGTGATCATCGTCCCTATCCAAGAATTTGGGACCGATGATCGCTTAACAGTCAGTAAATCGATGATTTTCCCATGCAACTCCTTCACATCATCTACAATGAACACATTTATCACAAATCAGACTCTTAAACAACAATTTCGTATTTAAACAAAACAGAGAAGCTAAAACCGACTAACCTGAGGGAGCAGTTTCTCCACTAGTAGAAAACAAAGCAAACTGCAACACTCTAGCGTAGAGAGGATGCGAAATCGGTGAACACTTTCCTTGAACAGTTAAGAGTATAAAACTCAGTATCTATATCCTACGTATGTGTAATAGATGCATACGGAATCGTTAAGAAAGTCAAGTACCTGTGAGGAAGTGGTGGTTTTGGGAAATGTGAGGAGAAATCAGAAAGTGGAAATCGGAGCTGAGGAACGAGATGCTAGTGAGTCGACGCGCGTTGGAGAGGACTTGCATGGCTGCGAGCGGTGGCGGATAGTGAGTCGGACTTAGGGTGCAGCTGGATTTTGTTGATTGACTCCCAAGGACCGACTCTTCATGAGCATGCGAAAGCCTTCTTTCATTCTTTAAGCTGGTGAGGCAATGGTGTTTGTGAGGTCCACAACATCTTTCTTCAATCCAAGTAGTTGATTAAGCTCATTTTCTACATGCTCTAGTCTTGCCTCCATTCTAGTTTGGGACATGACCTACTATAGGTTCAATGCTTTGATACCAAAAGTTGTTAGGATCCTAGATGAATATGAGGGAAATAGAAGAAGAAGAAGAGTGTTATTGATAGCAGAATAGGAGGTTCACAATGATAGTGGCGGCATTTGAGAGGCTACCTCTCCCAGTCACACCCAAACGAGGAAATCCCACACAAATCTTTTGTCTGACCGCTTCACACCTCCTACATTCTTAATATAACCTATAACCCCCCAATTTGCCATGTCAGCTTTCTAGAATCAAATAGCATATTCTTAGTAACAGACCACAACGCTCTGAATAAGACCATAGAAAAATAGAAATAATTTGCTGAAATCAGTCTAGGCCCTATTCTTCATCCTGATTGCCTCCTAGAGCTATCCTTCTCCCTACTTTTATAAACATATTTAACAGAAGGCTTATCATCAACCTTCTCAAAAAGATTTCTACTAGATCTTGCCCATTGGACCAAGTTTGGCCTCATTTTGATATTTGTTTTTGAATCATGTGGGTAGCACTCATGCAAATGACTAAAGAGACAGGTTTTCTCAAAATTCTTCTACCCAGATATTGAACATTGCATATTGTATTTAAGTGTACAATTTAACAGATTCTACATAAAGCCTATTATGGAAATCCAACATAGGGAATTTGAATTTCCTTTTAGACAAGCATAAATGCAAATACTTTCAATATGGACTACTAAAATTCGATTCCCAAACCCCTCAAAAAATTCCAGGACAAGACAACACTTGAATAATTCAAACAAAAAGTAGTTTTTGATCTAAAGTGAGATAAAGACCATCTAACAAGAAAAGGAGCTTCATCAATAAAATGATAAATGCACGAACAACACTTCAACTATCAGTTTCCTAGTAGACTCCCTCATTTTACATTGTCAACTTTGGATTGTTTGGTGTATGAAAATAGTGGTGTGATCTCTTAAATTACCATCAATTATGCTAATAGTAATGTATATATGTACACAATGGATAGTTGAAAATGGCACATGTTTTGATGGATCATTTACCCGGTCAATTTTAATGGATTGTTTAATGGATGGTAGATGTCAGGGAGAAACAAAAGAATAAAACGATCACTAATGAGTAGGTTTTGGCCCGTCAATTCATATAAAGCACGACAATACAAGCTAATACTAATGTTTCAAGATAGTATACCTAAACTATTCCAATATAGAATAGCAAATAATATCATATTAAGAATACAAAACAATTCTAAATAGGATGTATAAGAGATTAAATAAGCTAGATTATGCAATGAAGATGATATTGCATGAAGGCATGATTTCTTACGTACTACATAATAGTAACGAAATTACAAATCAATTAAAAGAATTATCAAAATAATGCATCATTTACATTACATAACCCATTTCATTATGCCAAACACCATATGGAAATAAACCCTAGTTCTTCATAACTCAAACGAGGACAAGAAAAAAAAATTAGTTCTCAATCCTTTTTGACCACTAGTGTGGTATAAAATATTTGAATTTAAACTTTATAATAAGCCATACATCACTATTGTACTCAATCATTACTAATATCTTCTTGGTTGTTTTTTTCACCCATTATTATCCTTAATTTTGATCTCACATTAATCCATTGCAAGCTTTCTGTAGTTTGGAAATGCCACATATATGGTTGTTTCTATCCAATCATGTGTGATTTATACAATCATTTAGAAAAATAAATAGCAAAAACATCTTACCTTTCCAAAATCTACATCTTCTGCAAGTTGCTTCCTAGCACTATGCACACCAAAAATTTGCACTCTTTGCTTTGCATCAGGCAACCCAATGTACAAGCGACGATCAATACGTCCAAGACGAACAAATTCTAGGTCTAAATCATCAGGCCTATTGGTGGCACAGATGAATATAATAGCTTGCCTAAGGGAAAATCGATCAACACCAGTTTTTTCCTTCCTATTCCAGATAAAATGCTCAATGTTAATAATAGATCACTGGTGAATTTGTTGAAGAAGACAGTCAATATAATTACAACATAGGAAATGCATAGCTAATAAGAAGAGTTAAAATTGTATGGTTCTTCCAAATATGTCAAAGACCATGTATCTTTAATTAACAAGTGTCATAAGATATGTTCAATATGTGAATACATGTTCCACATAGAATACATGGAACCCATTAGTATAGATTTTGATTGTACGATCCCCAATCCTAAATAAGGGAGTTTGGTAGCATCTTTCAAAAATTGCACGGTATCAAAGCCCTAATCCTAGTCCAACAATAAAAGAAAATATTTAAAATGTTGAACAATAAAGTTTTGCAAACACCGAAGAGAGCCATATCAACATTGGTGTCATCCATTTTCGTGGGTGTACATAAGAACAGTTACAACCAATTGTCTTACTTTCCAAAATCTCTCATTATGCACAGTTTATGTTATTAAAAATGAATTTGACATAAATTATTTTATGTTGTTTCTAATTCTTTAGGATTCAAGTTTAATAGGGATAGGAAGTAGAGTAGGATTCAATTTTAATTATAAAAAATCAGTTGGAATTCCTATTCTATTAACATTTGCAACTCAAGATTTCACTCTATATGTATTTCAATGTTTTAATTAAGAAGGGATCAATTATTTTTTTCAAATTAGAAGATACAATGCTTCTTCTAAGCTTTAATTCTTTGATCCTAGGAGTAAATACTAGTTTAATAATTTTAGGAGTGATTCCTAAACTCATCCCTTTGTTTTAATGCTTTAATTATAAATTCCTAAACCTAAATTCTAAGTTTCCGCAAACACAAAAATGTTCAAGCAGTCCAAATATCTAAAATAAAAGAGCTTCATCATATAATTAGCATATTCTTCTCTGTCCTACATTACTTTGGCAGCACCACAACTAGCCATCATGTTTGACGTCCATTGTAATCATCACCACTACCACCCACCCCTACCATTTAAAATTACCTCCCACTCAAATGATATTGCCCATGTCAAAACCACCACATGACCATTGACAAAATGGGATCTCAATGCTCAAATAAAAAATAAAAGAATGTAATGAAGAAATAAGGCAAGTTGGGAAAGACGACACATAGATGAGAACAGAGGGATATAATAAAGTAAGAGGTTAGGATGAGAGAGATCTGTATAAGCGGGGGAAGGAGAATGATCTGTATAAGCTGAGAGGTTTTAGGGGGAAAAAAGCTTTGTAATTTGTTTCCTAACATATCCCTCTCAAACAGAAAATTATCAAAACACAAGTTCAAAAGAAGCATTACATGTTTTTTAAAACACTCCTAGTCTAACACAAGAAATATGAAAATTTTGCCAAGCATACCAATTTTTTTCCAAATGAATGAACAAATTGATTAGAATGAAAACTATCCAATTAAGATGAGAAAAGTTTACAAGCATATAGGTCAAACCACATTATCGTTGGATTGGCTTAAGGACATATGGAAGCCTTATCTCACCTTATCATTAAATGTAAAGCCATATGTAGATTTAACAGAGCAACTGTTACTCACCCCCCTTTTCTGTCCCTAATATCTGTTAAAATAAATAAATATTAATTCAGAATATCCTACCTTAATTGATAGGGGCGATAGACAATTATTAGAAATAGTTATTATTTCAATAACTGTAAATAGGGGTGGCAATTATTAAAGGCAATTACCAAAGCAATTATTTCTGCTTTTATTAGAGCCAGTTACCAAAGTAGTTGTTTCTGCTCTGGTAAACCGTGTACATTAAAAAAGGGGTTATGTGTGAATGAATGCAGTCTCTCTACCAAAAATTCTTTGTAGTTTCTTGACATGGTATCAGAGCCAGAAGGAGATCAATTCGACTGCAAGTTTCATCCTCTTCTGATCTGACCTTCATTGTCAGATCAGTAACTGCTACCAAATTCACTATGATTGATCTCTGATTAATCGATTGTCAGCCATTTTTCATCCAGCCTTGATTGCTGGAAATTCTCCCTACAATTCCAGTAATTCTCTTTGTATCAGCCTTCATTGCTGGTACGATTTATTCTCCTCCTCTCCATATTATCAGATCAATTGTCCTTAATCCCAGAAGATGTCAGAAATTAAGGAAACAAGTAGAGTGCAGCAGGGAATGACAAACTCCCTAGTGCAGCCTCCTCTGGGAGATTTGCCTACCATCCAACCAGCCTTCAAACTGGATGGCAAAAGCTATCTGAAATGGTCTTAGTTTATTCGAACCACCTTGAAAGGAAAGAGGAGGTTGAGCCATTTGAATGGAGCTGGTCCTAAGGAAGGGGACCCACGGTTTGAAGCTTGGGATGAGGAGGATGCCTTAATCATAGCATGGATGTGGAATTCCATGATTCCTGAAATTAGTGATACGTGCATGTTCTTGTCAACTGCCAAAGACATTTGGGACACACTTCATCAGACATATTAAAAGGCCAAAGATGCAGCCCAAATATATGAGGTGAAAGTGAGAACAATAGCAACGAAACAGGAGAGTAAGTCAGTGACAGAATATGCCAACCAGTTGAAAATGTTATGGGAGGAATTGGATCATTATCGGGTGCTGCAAACAGATGCTCTGAAGATGTTGCTCTACTGAAGAATTTTGTGGAACAAGATAGAGTATATGATTTTCTTATGGGATTGAACCCTGAATATGATCAGGTCAGGGTCTAAATATTAGGGCGGCAGGAGGTTCCATCTTTAAATGAGGTGGTAGCACTCATTCGAGGAGAAGAAAGTAGGAGGATGGTTATGTTAGATAATCAAACACTAAAAAGTGGCACATTGGCGACTGCCAGACAGGGCATAATTGAAGGAGGAAGATCTGGACAGCAAAAACTTGATGAAATGTGGTGCACATTTTGCAAAAAACCTAGGCACACAAGAGATAAATGTTGGAAGCTACATGGCAAGCCTCCAAGTCAAGATTGGGGACAAAAAGGAGAATCTCAAATAAATCAATAATGGAATTAGAGATGGGGACAACGCAGAAAAGGTGGACAGGTGCATGCACATACAGCTGCTGCAACAGAGCACGAGCAACCAGCTCTAGACACAAGGAAGTTGAACCAGGGAGAAATTAACAGACCGACTCTTGCACTGGACAAACCAGGGCACTTATCTGCTCCTTCAGGTAGTACCTCACTTGCATTTTCTAGTAAGTCTCTTGCTCTGGTCAGTGAAAGTGCCTTAGTCCACTCCCCTTCCCAAGGTTCCTGAATCATTGATTCGGGAGCCACAGACCATATGACCAATACCTCAACCCTTTTCACAACCTATAAACCCTACTCTGGTAACAAAAAAATATCTACTGCAGATGGATCCTTAATTACTATTGTTGGTGTTGGTGACATTAACCTGACCCTAGTCTGATTCTTAAAAATGTCTTTCATATCCCTAAACTGTCTACCAACCTTATTTCTGTCAAAAAAACTAATTTCTGGTACAAATTGCCATGTATTCTTTCATCAAGATTTCTGTTTATTTCAAGAAAGGGATTCGAGGAGGAGGATTGGACATGCTAGGGCAAAGGATGGCCTCTACTACCTTGAGACATCAGCCAAACAAGAAAAATCAGACATCATTTCTCCATCCAGTCTCCTATCCGAAACACATCTCACAAATTCAGAAAAAATATGGCTCTACCATCGCCGCCTAGGACATCCCTCCTTCTTTGTTATAAAAAATATGTTTCCTTCCTTGTTTTCAAGCAATAGGGTAGAAGAGTTTCAATGTGAAGTGTGTGAGCTTGCTAAACACAAGCGTATGCCATTTCCAACTTCTATTAATAAAAGTTCTCTACCTTTTGACCTTGTTCATAGTGATATATGGGGTCCAGCACCCATTTCTAATGTTTCTGGTGCAAAATGGTTTGTTTCATTTATTGACGATTGCACACGTATGACTTGGATCTTTCTTCTCAAACACAAGTCAGATGTAAGCATAGTCCTTCCTCAGTTTTGTACCATGATTCAGACCCAATTTGGAACCAAAATTAAAAGGTTCAGATCTGACAATGCCAAAGATTACTTTAATCAGACCTTATCTTCTTTCTTTCAAAAGGAGGGTATTATCCATGAGTCTTCTTGTGTCTATACTCCACAACAAAATGGCATTGCAGAGCGTAAAAATGGTCACATTCTTGCTTGTACAAGAGCTCTTCTTTTTTATAACAATGTCCCACGGTGGCTATGGGGAGAGGCAGTCCTAACTTCTGCCTTCTTGATCAATCGAATGCCATCATATAGCCTTGGAAACAACAGTCCTGCTGATGTCCTCTCTACCTTCTACCCAAATAATCCAGAGATCTTTCCGTCGGGAAATAAATTTAGCGACGAAAATTATTGAATGAAAGAGTCGTCGGAGAAACAGTTGTAGGTAAATTTTAGCCACGGATATTGTAAATCTGTCAATAAATTAGCGACGGAATATTGTAATTCTGTCGCTAAATTTACCGACAGAATATTGAAGTTCCTTCGGTAAAGTTACTAACAGAAATACAAAATTTCATCGCTAAAATTTAGCAACATAATTGCAATATTCCGTCGCTAATTTACCGACGGCTGTACGAAATTCCATAGGTAATTTACCGACAGAATTACAATATCCATCCCAAATTTTACCTACGGACAACATTTTTCATCGCTAAATTTTTACTAACAGAATATACCCATTCCGTCGGTAAATTACCTACGAAATTAAAATATTCCATTGCTAATTTACCGACAACATATTGTAATTCCGATGGAAAATATAATTATGATAAATTTCAACTACCATTTTTCACTTCCTACACGAATTTTCTATTGATAATCATTTGATTCATTTGTATATTTAATTTCTCTAAATAATATAGCATTGATTGATAATATAAAGTAAAAATTATTCTCATTGGTAATATAATAAAAAATTATAATATACACCAATAAGACTCTTGAAAATAACTGTAAATTAAGAATTTATACAAAAATTTAAATGTAGCAAAACATAAAATACATTCAATTATCCATTTATCTAAGTTATGTAGTTGGTGAAGGCAGATGCTCTGACTGCTGTGATGAGGTCATGTCCCTCCCTTTCAACTTATCTACCTCATTACGGAGCTGGGTTATGCACTCCATCAGCCTCTCTACTGTGTTCTCAAGTTGAACGACTTTCTCATTTGATGCAGACCGCCTACTAAATCCAATTGTAATTGACGTGGAGGATTGCGAATAACATGTGTTTGCAAACGAACCTAAGCCAAAAATCCTTTCATGGCGGTCCCTACCACCCACTTCATCAAGATATGTCTCACTCTCATCAACAGCTTCAGAGTTATGAGACTGTCAGCCAATGCTTTGTTATCCTATCATTATAATTATTTATGTTAATAAGTGATAAGTTTTAAGAATTAATATTAAAGTATAGATTTTACATACATGAAGTTATTTGCATAAGGTGTTGACGAAGGTCACACCAT
>JANZLY010000002.1:22839342-22851387 GCA_026770305.1 Erythroxylum gonoclados | reverse complement strand
TTGTTCATGTGTATTTATATACAACAAGATTATGTTACTGTTACTCCTATAACAAGTAATACAAGGAATCATTCTTGTTATAAAGCTTCTTGTAATATTTCTCCACTATTTGGCCAATACTTAACTTGTTGTACTGCACAACAAGTCTATTGTTATGATGTTTATAACCCATGCCTTATTTTTCCTGCTGTAAGCATGCTTGGAAATGTGGCGCAAATCAACTCTTCGGTAATGCATTGTAGTTCAGAGGTGGACTCTGCCAGGGATAGGAAATCCAAATTCATATTTCTATGTGATAAAATCCAAATTCATCTGCTTATCTTCAGCTTCCTATCCTATATAACCCAACTGATTCGCCAACATATTTCTTTTAAATTACCTAACGGCAATCCTCATGTTTTCATATTTAAATAAGCTCAAAAAAAATGTATATAAGTAGTACATAGGAATATGGTATCTATTTTAAGTGGCACGTTTTACTTCTCTCCTTTGTATTATCTTATAAAAGGTACTTCTAAACTAATTCTTTATAATAACTATATCTTTTCTTGTCCCTTTGTATATGCTTTCTACTATGTACTATAGCATTCTATCTTCAGAGTATTTTGGCTGCCCATAACACCATTGGGCAAACTGAAGCTTGGTATTCTACCAACCCTTTAACCAAGCGTCCTAGATTGGAGAGTGCAAGCAATTTGCCTATATATCCCCAGAGGCCTGGAGAGAAGGACTGTGCTCACTATATGCTTACCCGAACCTGTAAGTTTGGAGATATCTGCAAGTTTGACCATCCTGTTTGGGTTCCTGAAGGTGGAATACCTGATTGGAAAGAGGTGACCTTTTGCTGCCACTTTTCGTTTATATCATACTGATATTAAAGATATGATATAATAGATCCTATTACATGATAAAATAGTTTCTTATTTTATATATCTACATGGATGTAGGTTTGATGTGATAAATGTGAACATTTTTTAATAGATATTAAACTATGAATTATACAAAATTTACTTATATTTTTGAAGCCTGTTCTACGCCTTTCAACAAGTCCATAATGGTATCAAGGCCATAGAGTCCTGCCCACAATACACTTGATCTTTCTACACAATTCAGTTAATCTTTGCAAAACATACTTTAGCCTTTATAAAATAAGTTATGTTTATTTACTGGAAATAATTATATTACCTTCATTTATTTTCCTGTTTTTCATTTTAGATCTTCTATCTTTAACTTATGGCTGGTTTCTGCTATTTTTTTAATGTACTTTCCTCTAGTGATCATCAACAAGATTATTCCCATCGAAATTAAATATGTCAGTAGTTGTTCTTGTTAGTTGTTTTGGATATTTTCACATAAGGTGTCCTCTACTAAATGGATTGTCTATAACAAACCAATTTGATTTTGTCGCGAAACTATTAGAAGGCACATTCCGTGCTTTTCTTTACACTATGGTATAAGGAACACACATGGTACTGCAGAATAGCTTGTGTAAGAAGTTTCTCTGTCTATGTTGATATAACAATTAACTTAATTTTAGAGTTCCAAAGGGTCCTATTTTGAGAACTTGGCGACTGTTTTATTACTTTGTGGTTCTTGTGTATAATATTAAGTTTAACAACAATGCCTAATTGTTTGCTTAGCTTATAATTATTTTATTTATGCATATATGACTATTCTGTATGCATTTTTTTATTTGTCTCCTCAACATCTTTCCAATAACTTACTCTAATAAAACCTTTTGGTATGATGTTAATATGGATCAGAGAAGAGAAGTTACTTGTGTGCTGAATCTTATGGAAATTATCCAACATGGTCAAAGTCCGTAGTGTATTTGAAATGATAATGGTGTTAACTAATACAAGTTGTGCTATATGGTATACTGCATTGTTGTTTTATGGCCATTTCTATCAACGGAATCTGAAGAGTTTGTATTTCATGAATCAAGTATATACTGATAACTTATTTTTGGACATAGAATCAGATTCTGGCTTTCCTAGATTGTTCTTCAGTTAGTTCTTTGTGTAGTATATCTGATTTCTAAGCTATTCAAGTTGCAACCGGTAGCAGCAAGCATTAGATTAGGTCAAGGTACGAATTAAGCGCTCTTGCATTGCTTGCTTGAAAGAGAGTTCTGTTTGGTTTGTCTATTGCTTAATGTTTTAAATTTGATGGAAATGCTCTGTATCTGTGTTTATATGTTTATCTATGTAATGTGACATATCTTGCATATTTGTTTACTGGAAATGACATTCTCACTATCTTTCTAAGAAATTATCTGGTAGTTGGCTTGAATGTCGCATCTAACATGTATTACCGAGCTGTTTGCTTGAAGATCATCAGTACTTTCCTCATTTTGGATTCTCACAAACATAGACTTGTTTCAATACAGGTAGATTGGAATTGGTTCACTGGCCTTTTCTATTCCCTTGATTCCAACACTGTTGAAACATTTGAGAATTACTACTGATGCTTTTGCTCACAAGTCTATGCAGCATTATTCATTATGTTTTTGCTGTTAGAAGATGTTTATGCATATCAAAGTTCTTCCATTATTTCTATATGAATATTGAGGACTGTTTTTTATGGCTTAAGTTTCATATTGTGTTGCTTATATAGGTTCCAGTTTTTTCTACCAGTGACAATCTTCCTGAGAGACCAGGAGAACCTGATTGTCCAGTAAGTAACTTTTGGACTTTGCTACTTTTCCATGTTTAAAACCATTCTGAGTCAGGGCACAATCATCGGTGCAGTACTTCTTGAAAACTCAAAGATGCAAGTATGGTTTGAAATGCAAGTTTAATCATCCGAAAGAGAATTTGACTTTGGTATGTTCCAATTTCATCAATTGCTTCATACGGATCTTTGTCTGGTAGCTATCACTCTCAATAAGGTTATTTGTGATTTGCGTGGTTTCAGGGTGCCTCAGAAAGTAAGGATGTTTCTGTTTTTCCTGAGAGGCCCTCCGAGCCCCCATGTGCTGTAAGATACTGCTCTTCTATTATCCAAGGAAGCAATACTATTTTGTGAATTGTTTTTCATTCATATATTATGTTAAATAGTTTTACATGAAGACTGGGAAATGCAAATTTGGTTCCACGTGCAAATTCCATCACCCAAAAGATATATGGATACCATCAGCTGGACAAGAGAATGGTAGCCAAGAGTGGACTGGATCAGAAGTCGAGAGTTTAGTATCGTTTGGAGATGTTAATATGGTCAAAGATTCTGCTTCATTGTCAACAGCTCTGTATTATAATTCCAAAGGACTTCCTATAAGAATGGTGATGTAGTTTTACTGAATTGATTGATAAACTTTACTATAAGATTCTGCTTCATTGTCAACAGCTGTATATTATAATTCCAAAGGAGTTTCTATAAGATTGGTGATGTAGTTTTACTGAATTGATTGATAAAATTTACTATCAGCCATTGGTTTCCTTAGTTATGCATTATTTTAGTCCATCAAAGCTTTTTGTTTCAAAAGTAGTTAGTAACTGGATTGATAAATGGTGGTTGTTGTAGGTCATTGAAGCTTAAATTTAGTTACAAGTTAGTTGAAAATGTTAGAAGTCCAAAATAGAGTAACTGTATACGAAATATAAGTAAAGAAGGGAAGACGTATGTAATCACCATATCAGGAAGAGTTTTGAAGAAAATGTTAGTGTGCACTCTTGTCTGTGCTTCTATTTTCCTTTAATAATGTGATTCAAATTTGAGCCTTGTAGATGGGGATGCGGGAGATGCAGTTCAGGTATTACTTGTTGGTTAGGCCAGATTTGTGGAAAATCTAGTAGTAGCTTCTTACTTCATTCTGAAATCAGGTTTTTCTGACGGTCTTATGTCGTAGCTGGATTCATATGTTACTAAAATTATGTGCTTTATGAAATGGTTAATATTAATTAGATTTTGAAATTCAATGAATGGAGTTTCTTTCAGTATGTACTATATGGAAATAGCCTAGCTCTTGATTGTGTAGTGCTGTAAGTTCTGCTATTCATTTGCTTTTGAATCATGCTATGTTGATGTACTGCTTCTAAAGTTATGAACTGGCGGATATTGTTTTGTGATGAGAGGAGCAATAGATTCTTTTTAAGAGTGGACTCTGGATGATTCTTCAATAAAATAGTTCTTTTTTTCATATGTATATATGTATTTTTTTTTTCTTGTTTCATCTGTTTTGGTGGATAGTCTCCTGTTATTTTGTCCCTTTTACATGGTCAAGGTAGTAAGTATTAATATGTTCCTGTACCCATGCTTCTCTTGATAACAAGTCTTAATTCCAAACAGGGCGAACTGGATTGTCCTTTTTACCTGAAAACGGGCAGGTGATATTTTCTTGTTCAGAAAATTTAGTCCTATATTGAAAATCATAAGTTATTCACGATCATTCCCTTTCTCATAACCAGTTGCAAGTATGGGGCCACTTGCCGATACAATCATCCTGATAGACTTGGTACGCATAGACTTCTATTTTCATCTTAAAATGCCTCATTATAATGGTCTCTTTTATCAGGTCCTCGAAACTCAGGTGCTTTTATATAAAACATTTCTGGTATTTTCTTTACAGCAATCAATCCTCCTGTTGCAGCAATAAGCAATCCCATTCTTGCCCCCGCTGGTCCTAGTTTAAGCATTGGAATTAACCCAGCTGCAACTATGTATCAGCAAATTGACCCCAGATTGGCTCAACCAATGGTAAGCTGTGAATCATTTATTTGTTTCTTCGTCAGTTGTTTTTGTTTTATTGAACTTTTGGAGATTTCTGACATGAAACTTGTTAATCATGAGTATGGTATGTCTTTGACTTGCTTCCTAATATTTGGTAGAATGGAAGCCTAAAGTGCGAGTTAGTTGGGGAAAGAGATCTAGATCGAAATTCAACATTATGATTTCATTCTTCTATGGTTATATGTCTAATTGTGTTATTTTCAAATGTGTATTATCTGTGTCTTGTATTCTTGACAGTTCATAACTCCTAGTTTTAAAGTGATTTCTGAATGAGTTTTTGCATTCCTTCATAATTTGTAAGTTTATTTTTGTCAGCTTTGAATCTTATTTCTATTGAATTGGAACTTCAACATGACTGGCAAGTTTTTATCTTACACTAGAGCTTATTCAGGTGGCTATAATTTTAATAAACCATTCTTATCTAGTTCTAATGCTTTTTATTTATTTCTTGTGTCCAGCTAGGCCTAGGAGCTACAATTTATCCCCAACGACCTGGACGTACAGAATGTGAAGTATGTATATCATGTTAAATCTTGTTTCAAACTTTGTTCCTTGCATTGCTGTTATTATGACTTGAATTTTGCAATTCAACATGACTTGAATTGGAAAAGATGGATGGAACTCCCTTGGAGGCATTATTCTCTGTGTTACAGGTGGGTGTTTGAGATGCAAATACATAAAAAATGTGCCACTTTTTATTTACATGCTCGATCTCATGCTTCTTTCTTTTTGTTTCTAAAAGCCAATTGTTTAGTTTATTGACTTATTCCATATATGTACTTGACAAACTCAAAAAGATGGTTAATTGTTTTATTGTTTGGTACCAGTAAACTCGAATTTCCTCAGGTTAAGATAGTACACACATCAAGAAAAATACATGGGCAGATATACATAGGAGAGGTGAACTGGGTGTTACTGGCGCTGTGTCTTGGTGTTGTTCTTGGATTTAATGACACTGATATGATCAGCAATGCATACGGTATTTCATATTCTTATTCCTCTCTCCCTCAGCCTTAATACTTCGGCAATAAAGAATTAAAAGTAACCATTTTGCGTTTTTTCCCCCTTTGTGCATTTAGGCCTGGCAGTGATCACACTGATGCTCATCACAACACTCTTGATGTTTTGATCGTTAGCACCTTTTGGAAGCAAAGCGTCCTGATGGCATTACTGTTTGTATTGAGTTTTGGATCAGTCGAGTTGGCCAACGGAGGGAGAAGGGTCTATTCTTAGAATGAAGACAACTTTGGCAATACAGTTATATAGAATTGGATTTGTATGTCGTCGGGTCTTTTAATTAAATATTCTCCTTTTTAAAAAAAGTAAATATTCTACTTCTTGTTTTTTAAATTTATTTATTTATTTTTGCCCTTTTCCTTTGCTCTTTTCAAAGAAAAATAACAATAAACACAAACCCACATCAAGCAACAAGTACAACATCAATTTTCAGAGAAAATCTGGAAGGGGAAAGAGAAAAGGAAAAAAGGTCAGTATAAATGTTTTGCATTTATCGTTTTTATTCACTTTGATTATTATTCTGAGTTTGTGGGATGTTTTTGTTCATTCGCTTTTGATTCCTTCACGGGATGTTTTCGATTTAATTTGATTAGTTGACGTTTTGGAGAAAGTTTATGGCTTTTCTGCATTTTGTTGTTAGTCAAAATTTGGCTTGACCTCTGTTTGGTTGGTCAGGAAACGTCAAGAGAACGACAAATATGGAAAGATGGTTTGTTTCTTTCTTTTTTCGTAAAAAGTTTTTTCGGTGATTGTTTTGGTTGAGAAGCTGCTTTCTGTATTTTTGGTTCAAAGCAAGTGTTATGATTCCTCTAGTTAAGTTCAAATGTTATTGAATGAGCTAGAGAATGTTTTCAGATTGCAGTTTTCTGATTTTATTTTTTTTAATCATGACTTGCATTTTCAAGGCAAGTTCTTTGTAGTGTTGCCCAGTACTCATTTTTCATGACGAAAAAAATAACGGAGGAAATCTGAAGCAAGTGTGTCCTTTCTTTATTTTTAATTACTTTACTCTGTCTGTTCATTTTCTAAAATTGTTTTCCTTTTAGTTTCGGATATAGGCTGCAATCGAATTTATCACAGAGACAGTTATTGTGTGATTTTGCTTTTAAGTTTGGTATTTTAATGGACGGGAAATGGCCGATGTATCTAGTAGAGTCATATTATCTTTTGAAAGATGTGAAAAATTGATGGAATGCAATTGAATGAATGATCTCTTTGATACATTGGTCATTATTAGTTATATTTCTACCCACTGGATTTAGGAATCGGAAGGAGAAAGATTTTGTTTTCTTGTTCTTCGGTTGGGATTTTTAAATTCCAATGATGTTCAAGATGTAATTATCAATTTTAATTAAACGCATCAATCTTGTTTACTCTCTCATCAGCTTTCGGATGCTGTGAATTTTATCATTGAGTTATAGTTGTACAATTATGCGTGGATGAAAATTTGGTTATCCTTGCCTTTAAAAGTTATTTATTTCTTTTAGCAGGTTTTGCGATTATAGCAATCATGATTTTTAGGAAAGGATGTAAGGTTGAAGTATTAAGCAAAAAGGATGCTCCCTCAGGTTCCTGGCGATGTGGTGAAATAATCTGTGGTGATGACCACCACTATGTAGTAAGCTATGACGGCTTTCCAGACACTCCTAGTGAGATGGTTCTCAAGAGGGTACCCAAGAAGGCTGTCAGACCATGCCCCCCTTTAACTGAAGTTGTAGAGAATTGGCTTTCTGGTGATGTAATAGAGGTGTTTGATAACTTCTCCTGGAAAATGGCGACAATAACCAAGGTTCTCTCCAAAAGGTCTTTTCTGGTCAGACTGTTGGGCTCATCTTTGGAATTCAAACTTAGCAAAGGTGACATACGGACTAGACAGTCATGGCAAGATAACAGTTGGATTGTGATAGGAAAGGTACTTGTAATCCCAATTAATCTGCCTCCTTTCAAATTACTTTCAACGTTTATGAACTTTTTAATGTTTTCCATTTGACATTTCAAGTTTTTAGACTAATTAACATGTGATTAACTCCTTAATTTCATGTCCTTAAGCTGGCACTTAGTTAATAGTACTTGCTTTATCGTGGTCTATATCACCAGCTTGTTCATTTACTTACTTCTTTCTATTGAATGTTTTATTCCTATCATCATATACCCAGGGCTCTGGCATCTATAGAGATGGGAAATTTCTAGAAAATTCAAGTTTGACACACAAACATAACTCAAAGTTCCCGATTCAAAGCTCAAGCATGCATGTAAATGGGTGTGAGGACTTGTTTCTAGTGACGACCAAGGAGAACTTTCAGGAATTTGATGCTGCTCCCCATAAAAGTTCAAAGAGAGGACTGTATGGGAGTTCACAAGTTGAAGCATGTGATGGTGCTTTCCGAAAGTTTAGAGCAATTGAAAAAGATTGCAGGCAGGGTCGTGTTGCTGCAAGTCAATATTCTTCACCGGAACAGGTAGATATGCCGCGTGCTAAACTCATGGATTTTTCGTTTGACAACCGAATTGGGTTTTCTGTAACTGACGATGAAAGAAGAAAACTGAGTGATGGTCTTGGTGGAAATTCATCTGCAGTAGACTTTGAATCCAATGATTCTGATGCTGTTGCTAGCTCAATTGGTAGTTGTAGCATCAATAGCAACATACCCTATGAAATTCCTTGTCATACAGGCTTTATGGAAGATGATGTTATGTGTAGTGATGGAGAATCTTTCTGTAAGTGGAGAGCGGAAGGAAACAGTCTACACAAAGTAAGAAACGAATTGGCAACCGAAATTCATAGGCTAGAATTGCATGCCTACCGTTGCACTATAGAGGCATTGCATGCATCAGGACCTTTAAGTTGGGAGCAAGAAGCATTGATGTCAAACCTTCGTCTTTTCCTCAATATTTCAAATGACGAACATTTGATGGAGGTCAGAAATTTAGTTTCTGCTGGAAGTAGCTTTTTCTTCTAGATGACAAGAAAATTTTAATGTGTTTGCTCGAGTCCTGTATGTTTGGTGTGTAGCAACACAATTAATACAGTTAAATGCATTTGGGCACTGGAAGCAGCTCGATCATTCCCTCATCCGTACATGTAGGAATCAAGTTGAGTGACTGTACCCCATAACATGCAAGGTAGCAAGTATTTGTATGCTGTCGTGTGTCTTCTTCTTTTTCCCATAAACTTTTTTTTTAATCTCTATTTTCTCCTCCTCTCTCCTCCCCTCAGTCTCTACAGTTTTCTGGACTGCTTGTTGCAGAAAGTTTCCTAACATATTTGCTAAAGATTAACGGGAGTCAAGATTTTTCTTCCTGAGTTTCCTATTGTTTCTCTTCTATATTAATTTATAAATAACATAGCATAAAATGATTCTTCTTCAAGCTTTGCCTTGAAATTTTTCTGATATTTGAACACTTCTCATGTGGAATACTACTTTGTCCCTGGAGGAAAACAGGTCATAAAATATAGAATCCATTTACTTTGGAAAATTATGGACTGGCAGGAAAGCTTATTGTGCTTTCAATTTTGTTATAACATGTACAGAGTACCAAGTTTGATCCTTTAGGTATACTGTTCTTTATACCAGTTGTACTTGCAGCTGTTTCATTATAGGACATCGTTGATATTATTTCTACTCTGTTTTTCCTACACAAAGTAGGAGGCTTGGTTACCTCACTTCCAAATGTTGAGAACGGTGTTGTGTTCTGCCACATTTTCTTCACCTAGACAATTGAGCAATTCTGAGGCATAATATGATGAGTTGTTGAATTATCAAACTTCAAGTGACATCATACTTCCTTTCAGTCGGGTTTGAGCATTGGTTTCTTGTTTGATCAAAATATAAGACCAGAATCCGGTTGGTGTAGTGGGATGACCTAATGTGGATGCTTGGATGGTTTCGGACTGTTTCTAGTTCTTGTATGTAATAGGCCATCTACATCTGCTGTCCATTTAATGCATATTTGAAGAATGTTTATTGTAGTAAAGGTGGACAATCTGTTAAGTAACATTTTTCTTTTAATAACTGAGTTCATAAAAGTAGATATGTCATCCAGGTTGGTGGTTCTGAGGATGCCTATCTGGCTGCCAAACCCTTGCTTCTCTCAATGGGCAAAAGCGCAGTTTATTGTGGTGGAGCAGGAACAGGTTCAGTAAGTTCTCACAAACTCTGTGAAATAGAGTGACATATTTTCCATCTAATAACTACTTCACTTATTAAGTTATGTTCCCTTATTTTATTGTTAAAATTTAGTTCGTAGTTTTGTTAATTGCTAAAAGCCTGACTTGATATATGCTCATACAGCAGATAATGTTTTTATTCATCCACTAGGCAGCAAAAATTTGCAACAATTTGGCAATGGCTGTGAGCATGGCTGCGGTTTCAGAAGCTCTTACCCTTGGTCAATCTCTTGGAATTGATGCCAGTACACTAACAAGCGTTTTTAACTCTTCAAGTGCTCGGTGTTGGAGTAGGTATGTATTTTTCAATCTAATATGCTATTAACTCTCACTTAATTAACTTACGGAGTATCACCCTTTTGAATTTGAAATTTAATTCAAACTAGTCCACAATAAGAACTGCTACGTTTTACTAAGAACTGAAATGAGGCCGTGCTAGAAAATAGAAGAAAAGTGATAAACTGTTTTTTCAATTCAAGCTGGTCTAGAAACCTTTAAATGAGGACAGACAAAAAAGTCTTTTCCATTGGCATTTTATATCATCAGATAGCGGTTTTTGGTGTTATGGGAAACAAGTTGATGCACTGATATGAGTTTTTCCATTGTTGATATAATCATGTTTTGGTGATTTTTCTCTTGAAACTGTTTATTGAGTGTTACCAAAATGGCAGTGATACATACAATCCAGTGCCTGGAGTGATGGAAGGTGTGCCTGCTTCAAGGAATTATGAATGTGGATTTGCATCCAAGCTCATGGTTTGTAATTCAACCCAACTTTTGTAGTAACTAAATGTTGCTTGAGGAAATTTCTTTTCTTTGGTTCTCTATTTCACGTAGTTTTTGTGCATAACCTCGATAAATCGAGAATGTCATTTCTGTTATGTGATTTTTTTGAACAACCACATCTTTTGTTAATCATCCAAGTTTACTGAACAGTTCTTGTAGTTGTTTACCAGTCCTATCTCCTTTGTTCCTCCTCCGTTTCTCTTTGTTCATATATAGGCCTGACCATGAGCACGGTTGAATATGCACTGTCTTTGATTCAGGCTAAAGACTTGAACCTTGCAGTAGCATCAGCAAAAGAGGTCGGTATAAGATGTCCTCTGACATCCCAAGCCCAAGAGATGTAAGTTTTCTGTTGCGTTGATTAAATACCCCTCAGACAAGTCAGTCCTCTGACATCCAAGTTCTCTAATGTCAATCATCCCAAGATAAGTGACCTTGAATTTGGCTTATGTCATAAGAAGATAAAATATTCATCCTTGATGATTGTTAGACTCAAGACTGTAGACAAACTTGGAAATATTTTACTGCAATGTAAGACTACCCAGTAATGATCTGAAATGGTTGTTGCAGTTACACAGAACTCTGCAAGGATGGTCATGAAGCCAAGGACTTCTCCTGTGTTTTCCGCCATTACTACTCCGGAAAGGACGAGCTTTAGCTTGAAATCAATGAAACTGTATACACCACGTAGGAGCGGATGCAAGAACCCCGAGGACTTTTTATTTTAAATCCAAATATATCCTCCCCTTGGAGTCGGACAGTAAACTGGGTGTTTAAGACCTTCGCCAGCTACGAGGTCACATTTAATGGGATCAAGATGTTCTATGCGCTGTTGATGATAATAGAGATAGGTGAGTTAAATGCCAAAAGGTAATCTCTTATTGCGTCAATAAGTTAATGTGATGTGTTTAAGAATTAAGATGCCTCGTGAGATAAACGACTCTTTACCACTCTATGCACTTGAACTCGCCACACCTGAAAAAGAAAGGATGAAAGTGAAGAATGAGTTGAAAGATTTATCACAAACTAAAAACAGTGAATCTTTCCTAATACTGTTAAACAAAATTATTTAATAATTATTGTGATAATGGAAGTTTGAGGATGTCGTGGAGATTTATAGACACCCTCAGTGGAAGTACTGAGGTATATTTCTAGAGTCCAGATCCTCTGTCCAGTTTTTATGGTGTCTTATTGTGTCCAGTGAATCTCAGTCATTCATTTATGCGGGCTTCACGTTTATTTGTGTGAAGCTCACGCGGGACCCGCATAAATAAATGACTGAGATTTACTGGACACAATAAAACACCATAAAATTGGACAGAGAATTTGAACTCATATTTCTAATC
>JANZLY010000002.1:22490572-22502467 GCA_026770305.1 Erythroxylum gonoclados | reverse complement strand
TCTACAATTAAAGTTGATGCCGATCAGACAGATTTAAGGTTTTGCTTCAGAATCATAACACCAGTGAAAGTCTACACTTTGCAGGTGCCTTCATGAAAATAATAAAAATTGTGTTTTTTCGATTTTTCTCATTAGAATCTGGTCATCAGTTTGAGGATTCAGATCATACCTCCAGCAGTTCTTAGCTGTATTTGCTTGCAACACAGGCGGAGAATGCAGTGGATCAAATGGACTGGATTGAGAAGATAACTGGAGTTATCGCTTCATTATTGAGTTTTCAGAATCCTGAAGAAGTAACTTTCTTAACTTATTCTTGGCTTACTATTCACAGATTCAATAAATTGATTATGGGTGCCTCAAATCAATTTTCAGCTTCTTTCTGCCAGTATGGATACTGGTGATTGTTGCTCTGTCAGTGATGGTAGCTCAATAGTAGATATTCCTGACATGGATCAGCAGGATATACTAGAGTTCACAACCAAAAATCTCACCACCGGAAACCATTCATCCAATTTGCAACAACGAGAACATAGTGTGAGAAGCGGAAAGCCAATTGATCTATTGAGAAGAGTACCTGGAAATGATAAATGCGCTGATTGTGGTGCAGCTGAACCAGAATGGGCATCTTTGAACATAGGTGTTCTTATTTGCATTGAATGTTCTGGTGTTCATCGAAATCTTGGTGTACACATCTCCAAGGTAATTTACTACCTTTGGTGATAATAACTTCTTGGTCATCTCATAGTGCTTCAAATAGTGTTCTTGTATGAATCACGGATATTAATCATGTTCTTTTCGTTTTCACCTTGCATTATCGTTAATATTTTGTTCCTTCTGCTCATATATCTAGTCTTGCACATAACCTTCACTGCAGGTAAGATCACTGACGCTGGACGTGAAAGTATGGGAGCAATCTGTCTTAAATTTGTTTCAGTCACTAGGCAACATTTACATAAACTCAGTCTGGGAGGAAATGTTGCTGCCAAGTTCGTCTCCATCTGAAGAAATAGCTAAAGGGTACGTGAATCTTAATCCATTGATGCCTGGCTCTGTATCTTATGTTTTCTTGAAAGCTGATAATATGTTGCTAGTCTTTTATTATGTAGCTTCCCAGATTCTGATAGAAAGAGACAATGCAGAATAACAAAACCAATTCCTGATGATCCAATTTCAGTAAAGGAGCAGTTTATTCATGCGAAGGTATATCTACCATTGTTTAAAATACTCGGATTCAAATCAAAGAGCTAATCTCTGTGGTTGATCTGATCAACTTTGTAACAAATACTTGCTTTTTTCCTTTTGCAATGCAGTATACAGACAAAATGTTCGTCCGCAAAATGAAGGACAATCCTCATCCCCTTCATGTGGCACAACAGCTGAATGAAAGCATCCACGCTAATGATATAAAAACAGTTTACCGCAATATTATCTGCTCCACTCCAGATATCAATGCCATACGTGGGTCAGCATCTTTAGGTAAACCCCATCAGCTATTGCTGCAGTAGCAAGAGAACACAAAAAATCCTGATATTGAGCATTGTTGTTTTGAAGGTGATATTGAAGTTCCAGTCACAAAGGAAATTTTTTATGGATGCTCTCTGCTTCACCTGGCCTGCCTAGCTGCAGATATTGGCATGGCAGAGCTTCTACTCCAATATGGTGCAAACATAAATGCCTGTGATTCAAAAGGTCGAACTCCGTTACATTATTGCATTATCAGCAGGAGATCTGGAATTGCAAGATTGCTTCTTATGAGGTGGTTTTTTTTTTTTTTCCTCCTCTTAAGCATTACTTTTACTAATATCTTCTGACAATATCTAAATGTTTCCCCTGCTGATCGCTCATTTTCATGGATAGATTCCAAAGCTTTTCCTGGTTCACCATAATTTATTTATAGGCTCTGTGATACGTTGAATGCTTATTCAACCACTTCAAGTAGTTACCATTGAGCAGAACTTTTTCAACCGTTGGTATCTAGCAGTCTTCACTATTGTTAAAGAATCATCTTCCCTTTACTACTAATTCCATCAGGATTTTCTGGTATTAGGGAATCAGCTTACTATCTTACGGTTCATTATCTTACCAAAGGTCACTCATGACTATACCAACCATTGCAGAGGAGCCGATCCACGAGCTGCAGATGAAGAAGGTAATACTGCTCTTCAACTTATTAAAGACTCGGCCCTCAATGACAATGAGCTTCTTGGTCTGTTAACCGACAAGCAAATGAATTGCTAAGTCATAGCCTGGAGACAACTAAATGATGGATCCCCAACATGCAGTGAAGGAGTTATGCATATCATAGTCTTGAAATTGGAACATCTGTTCCATGTTACAGAACAATGTGTTTTGGCTAGCTAGGACTTCCAATTTCAGGATTATTTATGGGATTATTATGTATATAAATCATCTTTCTAACTTTATGCCCTAAGGGTTTTTGTTATTGCAGTCTTCTATATAAACAATAGGTAAATGCACTGAACACTACCGACATCAATGAAATTCATGTGATTAAATTGTCATTGACAACATTGCTCGAGCAACTATGAGGACCAAATGATATTACCATGTTATTACAAAGTGCTATGAAAAGTGTCACAAGTTAATTGCCCAAATATATGACAAAACAAGTGAGATGGACAAGAAACACTTACCAAAAAACATTTCTTTATAAATTTACATAATGCTGGTTGTTTTTGCACCAACAGATGGCTCAGTGCCCTCCCTAGCATGAGTTTGAATTCTGAAAAAAATGTTCCAATTGAAGAGGAAGTGGCACATCAGGACAAGAAGTTGTGACAGCAAGCATAATGCCAAGCTGCTAAAGTCAACCCAAAAATATTGAAGAGACAGAAAAAAGGCATGAACGATCAATTATTACCTAGTTGGGCATAAAATGCAGCCTCAGTTAGAAATCTGGGGGAAGGAAGCTGCACATAAAATCAGACTGTGGATGAGCTGCCAAACTTTTTATGATGAATGAATTAACAGCATAGGCTTAACGTCCTGTAAACAACCTTCCTGACCAACAGTCATGCATATTGCCACAGGGCTCTAGATGGGATCAACAGACATAGGCTTAAATCCCTGTAAAGAGCCTGTCCTGGCCAACAGTTATGCATATTTCAACAGAGTTGCAGGTAGCAAACCGTTCAAAACTTTCCTTCTTCAATAGCCAGGTGCCATTTGATGATTAAATTGCTGTTTGTTTTAAGAAATCACCAAAACTCTCAGAGTTTAAGTTATCTTGATCTTCATTAACCAAGTTCCGTGGCAAGCTGGACTCTGGAACCCATTTCAACTTGATCATACTCTCCGAGACTTCTGCCGCTACGTCCATCTTTCCTGTTTCACGAAAGCCACAGAGCAATGTTCTACAAGTATCCAGACTCAGCTTAAATCCTTGCTTTTCAATTTCATGAAGTGATTTTAACAAATCAGACACATCTTTTCGACAAAGTCTTTCAATTAGCTCCTTATGGAAAGCTTCACTCATCTTCACACCCTTCAACATCATTTCATCAAAGAGTATCAAAGTTTTGCTCAAGTCACCTCCTTTCAGCTGGGCATTAACCATCTCACTCCAGATTACATCATCGACCTCGATATCCCTCGCAACCATCTCATCAAAGAGAGCAAACATTTCAGATCTGTTCCCCATGCTTTTATAGCCATTTAAGAGAGTTGTGTAAGTTAAAACAGTTGGCATCAGATTCCTTTTTTTCATCTCCAGAAATAACTGCTCTGCCTCCTTTATCATTCCTCGTTTACAGTGATAATCAATCAGAGTTGTATAGGTTGTGTGATCTGGCACCACATGTATATCAACCATATCTGCCAACAACTTATTAGCTTCAATCAGATTTCCCAATTTGCAGAGACCACCAATCAAAGCATTGAAAGAAGAAGAAGATGCAAATTCCTTCTGCACCATTTCTAAGAATAAGGTCTGAGCCTTCTCTATATCTCTGTCATCACAACATCCATCAATAAGGGTGTCATAGACAAAATCGTTAGGTTGAATAGCCTCTAATTTCATCCCATCCCACAATTGGAATGCCTCCACTAGACTTCCCAGTTTGCAATACCCATCCATAATTGTACCATAAGTCACCACATCACGAGCCAGACCTTTTTCAGGAATTTCATCAAATAGTTCTCTTGCTCTTCTAATGTCACCAGCTTTGCGAAGTCCCTTTGTTAAGGCATTATAAGTAGCAATATCTGGACCGATTCCTTTATGAGACATGCCTTCATGGAGTTGGAAAGCCTTCTCCATATCACCTTGCTCACAAAAGCCAGAAATGAGAGAGTTGTAGGTAAAGGTGTCGGGTACCAGACCCTTGTCAACAAGTTCAGATAACATTTGCATTGCTTCCTGAATTATCCCATTTGCTGCAAGACCATGAATAAGAACATTGTAAGCTTGCAAATCCGGTAGCACTCCGTATTCAGACATGCATCTGAAAATTGACAAGGCGCCCACAGTGTCGCATTTTTTGCAGTATCCATCTATCATTGCCTTAAATATAACGTCATTTGGAGTTATAGCAGATTCAATCATCTTTTTGAAATACTCATGTGCAACTTGCATTTCACCTGCTGCACAATATCCAAGAATGAAAGACCCAAAAGTATATAGGTTTGGCTTTAACCCCTTCTCAGCCATTTTAACAAGATAATCATTAGCTTGTTCCATTTTTTGGGCCTTGGAGAGGCCTCTTATAACAGTATTATAACAGAATACATCAGGAGGAACTCTGTTTTTCTCCATTTCTTTCAAAATTCTAATTGATTCTTCATATTTACCTTCAAGGACATGACCTTTGATAAGAGTAGTATAAATTACTGAATTTGGTTTCAGACCCCCAGAGATCATCTCCTTAAACACATAATTTGCCCGTTGAAGATCTTGACAATGGCAGAGGCCATTAATTAACACACCATACGTGAACACATTGGGCTCCAGGTTCCTCTTCTTCATCTCAAGTAGTTGCTGATAAGCCATTATCATATTTAACTCCTTGCAGTAGCCCTCAATCAAAAGATTATATGTCTGAGTATCAGGCTTTAAGCCCATCTCATTCATTTCTGCAACAAGGCCTTCTGCCTTCTCCATCTTACAAATCTTACATAGTCTATTAACGAGTATATTATAAGTGAAATTACTCAACTTATTTCCACGAGCAACCATTTCGTCCTTAAACTGAAAAGCTTCTTTTACACAGTTCTGTTTCAGAAGTCCATCAATCAAAGCAGCACATGTAGCTTCATCAGGTCTTAATCCCATTGCATATATATCATCCAACAACAATTTTGCCTCTTTCAATCTCTTCCCCCTAGCAATGGTTTTCCAAGCCAAATTTCAACCTCTTAGAGCTACAAGTAAACAACACCTATTTCATACGAAAACGTAACCAACAAACTCAAGTTTAATTTGGTCCAAACTTTACCTCATTTTCTTACCTACACAATTAGTTATGATCAAAACATTGTAATAGGTTCAAAGTCAATTTTCCAGCTTTCATCTTCAACTAAAATCCTATCACTTCTAATACCAATTCCACATGCATAAGCATCCTAATAACACAAGAATTGAGCCAATAGGTCATCAAGACCTTCACTTCCACATAGATCCATAATTTTCAGCATCCATCATAAATCAATTGCCTTTAAGTCTTAACCATTTAACATTACTAAAATCACTTCAACATACACAATTTACACACTAATCATATTCAATCTCATTAACTCTTACACAAGCATAAGCTTATACCCAAAAAATCAAACATAGGTTTCATGAAATTAGTGCATCATAAATCATAATTAATTCACCAAAATTCCCAATTAATGCATCACCTACCAATTAAAGGACATATAATTTAATTCTTACCTAACCAAGCTTTAACTCTTCACTTCTTCAATTACTTCAAACTATTTCAATTCTCTACCTCATACGACCCTCACTTACACAAGGCTTAAGGTGGATATTTTTCCTTGTCAACACACAAGGGGAAGCAAGCAAATAACAAAGAAGAGCCTTAGGTTTAGGTGAAGAAGAGTAGCAATTTTACAAGGAGGAGCAACCAACGAAAGAAGAAACCAAAGAAGGAGAAGAGGAAAAGAAAGTTTCGGATGAATGGAAGTAATAAAGCAATTATATCATCTTTTCATTCACTCCACTAGAAGAACAGAGAACAACTCAAGCATTTAATGTGTTGAAGAGGTGTCATCAAGACACTTGTCATAAAAATGGGAAAAAGACAAAAATCCATTATCCATTAATATCATTTAATAAAAGACATCCTAATAAAGAAAATCTTTAACCCATTCAATTCCAATGGTTCCAATTTCAATCCCGAAATAATGTACCTAATATTGTAGTGCCATTGAATAGCAATTTTTGCTACCAAAAATCAACCGGTGCGCCACTTGGCGATTTTTCCGGTCCGGGAATTTCCTCCGAAAAATTTCAGAAAAATTCCTAAAAATCCCTTAAAATATAAAACACACAATGGATCACTCATAATAATTTTTCGAACACGATAACCACGTAATGTACAATCAAATACCGTTTAGGCCCAAATACCAGGAATGTCATGTATGCATGTACAGTTATTTGTCATGTGCAAAATTTCACTATTTACAGATACCAGTATGCATGAACAGTCCTAATTAAGCCCAATCACTCTCATCCTATGAAAATTACTATTCTAACCTTCCCATTGAGGGTGGGATGTTACAGCAGTGCAGGAATTTTTTAAGAGTGACAACTTATTGACTAAACTTAACAAAACTTACCTATGCTGAGTTCCAAAAAGTCCTAACTCTTTGAGTCTCAATGATTACAAACCTACTACTTGTGGTAATGTTGTTGACAAAATCATTTTGAAAATTCTAGCAAACAGGTTAAAGCATACTCTTCCAAAGTTGATCAATCCTTGTCAAGGGGCCTATGTTCCTAGAAGAGCATTGGTTATAATATTATGTTGGCACAGGAGATCTTTAAAGACTGTAACACCAAGCAACATATCAAAAGTTGTGCTCTCAAAATTGAATTCACTAAAGCATTTGACAGAGTAGATTGGAACTTCATTATTACTTCTCTCGAGGCTTTTTGTTATCTTGCTAGGTTTACCAAAGGGATCCAAGTTTGCATCACTACTCTTTCTTATGTTGTTTTAGTGAATGGAGAACCAACACAACTCTACAAAGCTTCAAGGGGCCTAAGGCAGGGAGATCTCCTCTACCCCTACCTCTTTTTCATTACTATGGAAGTACTTCTTAGAGTGACTGCATAGTGCATAACAAAAAATCCTGGTTTTAGATACCATTATAGATGTGGAACTTTCAATATCTCACAACTGTCATTTGCTAATGATTTGCTTATGCTTAATGTTAATGATCCTATCTCTATTGGGTCATGTTGCAATCTCTTTAGAGGCTTAAGGAAATTTATGGTTTGATTTTTAACCCAATTAAAAGTTCTGCTTATCTTCCCAAACACAATTGAGGAGACTTTACCCTTTTGATTAACAATTCAGGACTGAGAATCCAGTAAATGCCACTCGCCTATTTGAGAGTTCCTATATCTACAAAAAAAACTCAAGGAAATAGAGTACAAGCCCTTTATTGCTTCCATTTAAAAGATAATATCAAATTGGATTATTAAATTACTTTCCTACAGAGGCATATTGCAACTAGTTATCTCAATTATCAATAACTTGCAATCTACTGGCTTTCACATATTACCTTACCTAAGAGCATCCTGAAGAAGATTGACAAATGTATAAGGGATTTTGTATGGCATGGACATAACAACAATCATGGAATCTCCCCCAAAGTTAAATAGAGCTCAATATGTCTACCAAGGATTATGGAGGATAGAGAATCACTTCTGCTAGCATGATGGAAAAGGCTTTAATAGCTAACAGACTATAAAGAATATGTGTGAAAAAGAAAGTCTATGGGTGACATGGATTCACATGGTACATATCAAGCAAGATAGCATATCGACTATTCAAAGCAAACCTACTGAATCCTATGCATTCCAACAAAATATAAACACAAGACAATTCATGCAACCTCATGTCAAGCACTTTATAGGAAATGGAAGGGACGTGACTTTCTGGTTTGATAATTGGCACCCTTTGTGGCCTTTGTACATCACTCAATACTATCAGACTCTTAAAGGATCAATTCCTAAAAACACTAAAGTGTCAATGCTATTAAAAATGGAAGCTGGAGCTAACCTTTCCATTCAAATAGAGTCACTAATGACTTTCTAGTTTGATAATTGGCACCCTTTGTGGCCTTTGAACATCACTCAATACTATCAGACTCTTAGAGGATCAATTCCTAAGGACTCTAAGGTGTAAATGCTAATAAAAAATGGAAGCTGGAGCTGACCTTTCCATTCAAATAGAGGCATTAACTTTATCATGAATAATATGCCAGATTACTAGCCTAATTAAACACAAGTTGACGCAATAAGATGGGAGCTACATAGCACTAATGCATTCTCTACTGAATCTTGTCGAAAATTACTATTAGATCCCATAATTAAATTTCAATTCCATAAAATCATATGGGATTCAAACATTGCTCAAACACACTCCTTTATACTTTCAACAGTAGCAGTATAGAGGCTGGGAACTAGAGACAGACTAAATTTTAGGTACCAAACACCACATGCCCACTTTGTGCAAACTGTTTGGAGACTCTAGATCACTTTTATTTCAAATGCGTATATGCTAACCAATTTCAGAGGCAGTTTCTAAAGGTTTTCAAATTTTAAGAAAATAAACAAACTTGGTTGAGCACTCTAAAATGGGTTAACAAACTAAGATGTAATGGGAGAGGTGATCCAAAATTGTTCAAAGTAGGATTTGTAATTTTAGTATACTATATTTGGAGAAAAAGGAATAATTAATTGTTTGGAGAACAGGCAATCAAAAAATGTTCAAAGCAAGATTTGTAATGTTAGTATATTATATTTAGAGAATGAGGAATGCTAAATTGTTTGGAGAACCTAACGATATTCAACATTACAACTGAATTGGGTACTTTACTAAGCTTAGGTTGACTGCTACAACATCTTCTTATGGAGAAATCATTACAAATGGACTTAAAATGGGATTTAATATGTAGATTTGTAATAATGGTAGTTATACTCTCACTGAACTTGTAGGAACTACTTGTAAAGAATGTAGCAACTCTGTTTATTAAGTAGTAGTTGTTTTGTATTATCCCGTAACTATTCCTATTTATGAAATTATTTACATTCCAAAAAAGAAACAAAAGAAGAATGAGAATACTAAGTGTTCATTAAAAATTAAAGATGAAGGACACCTTAAGAAAGTCAAGGAAATTTCTGTCAAAGTGAAGAAATATCTAATGGATGCTCAGTTTGGTAAGTTCCTTGAACTATTTAAGCAGCTCTAGATTAACTTACCTCTTATTAAAGCTTTTGTACAAATGCCGTAATTTTTGAATTTTTTGAAGGAGCTTTTAGAAAACAAGAAGAACTTGGAGGATTTGACTATTGTAACACTGAGTAGAAGATGCTCAGTAATTCTAAAAAGCAAGCTACTAGAGAAGCTCACAGATCCAAGTAGTTTTACTATCCCTTGTCAAATTGGAAGTTTAAAAATAGATAAGGCTTTAGCCGACCTTGGGGCTGGTATTAATATGATGCCTTATTCGTTATTTAAGAATATAGGATTAGGTGAACTAAAAGCTACTAGGATAAGTTTGCAACTTGTAGACATATCAGTAAAACATCCTAAAGGCATTATAGAGGATATTCTTATTAAGGTTGATAAGTTTATCTTCCCACTAGACTTCACGATTCTTGGTATAGAGGAAGATGTAGAGGTGCCTCTAGACCTTGGTCAACCCTTTTTAGCCACTGCTAAGTTGATTATTGGATATTGGCGAAGGCAAATTAATACTAAGAGTGGGGGATAAAGAATTTGTATTTAAAATGTCTAATGTCATGACACTTGACCTTGAACTTATTGATGTTAGTTAATCTTGTGAGTTATATTATGATTCATTTTCAGATATTTTGTAGGACTCCTCTTTTAATGGTCCACCGAAGTTTTTACAAGTTCAAGGTGGTAAATAAAAGATAAAACGCGACAATAGGAACTAGTAGGTAGCTTACTTAAATGTTATGGAACCTACAGTAAGACTACAAACACTCAATCTTTATAGGTCACCTTGAACATGAAAGGTACATTGAGCTGACGACGATAAACAAGCGTTACTTGGGAGGTAATCCAAGAATTAAGATAGGCTTTATTTTTATTTCATTTTTGTTTCTATTTTGGTGTTAACATAAGATTTTATTGAGTTTTGATTTGTTTTATGTTTGTATAGTAAGCACCTAAGTATATTTTATATATTTGTCGTTTTTATTTTATACATGTTAAAGTTTTGTAACGTTGAGTGATAAATTTTTAAGTTTTTCCAACTATTTTTCATGTTGTATACATCCATAGAGACTTACATGGTCTCTAGACACGGTTATATATGTTCAGGATCTTTTAAAAAAATTTCACACACATTTACAAAGAGTTATACGCTCATTGGACATGCTTGTGTAGACTTTCCACGTTTAGTTATACAATCGTGTAACTGTAAGTGTGTGAATGTATACATGATCATGTCCCTTAATTTTTAAAGAGTTAGTGACTTACATGGTGTAAGTCGCAACAACCTTTAAAATGCCCCAATCTCTTCATTTCTCTTATTTTTCCTCCCTCTCTCTTCGCACTCTCCGTCACCCCTCTTCCTCTCTAACCCAATTGTTAGCACTTTTCTTACCAATTTGCGACACCCAAGTAAGTATTTTCATCGATTTCAATTATTTATGCATGAATCTTTGGGTTTCTTTTGCAATTTTTAGGGTTTTTCACTCCCAAAAATTCTAAGGTTAGAGTTTTGTGTTATAGTATAAATTTGCTTGATTTTGTGCTTGACTGAGGTTTAATAGTTAAAATTTATTGTTAATCATATTATTTATTTTTCAATTTGATGAATTGCATGAGTTTTGGATGAAATCTCAATTGGGTACGTGATCTTCTTACTAAATGTTAATTTGTGATGTTTTTGCATGCAATTAAGGTTAATTTATTTTTTATAGTTAATTAAAGTTGTTTCCTAGTTTAATTTCATTTCAATTTTAATTTTTACAAGAATTTGATGTTCAAATTTGTCAATTTTTGGTAATCGGTAGATTAGGTACGTCCATTTCAATTTTAATTTTAATTTTTTAATTGAATGATTATATTAGTTTTATTTGTTAATTGTCATGTTTTTAATTTTAATTTTGTGATTAATTAAGCTTTTGGTTGATTTTCTAATTATTTTATTACTTATTTATTTGTTTGAGATAATTTGTTTTTGATTATTATTTGTTTAATTTTCCGTTTACTAGTGCATTTTCACTTTTTAAGAATTTAGTAAGAATTTCATACTTTATATATTATTTTCTCACATTTATTTAAAGTTTCTAGAATAATGAGGGGACAATGATGAGCAAAAGAGGCAACAGGAAAGAGACAACGAGAAGAAGGATCATCTAGAGACTCAATGAGAACTCACCACAACACGGGCAAATCAACATAGTCCAGCTACTAGAGCTACCTCTGATGTTAATATTCAATGCTAGAGCCTACGAGGAGCAGTACTAACGACTTAAGGAGAAGAATTTTAAGGAGGCGGTTGGTTCGCATGAGAGAATGATAATAGGAATGAAAATGAATATAGTAAGGAATGAGAATGAATATTATCATTATAATTATGATGATCGGTTAAGAGAAAGAAACGATTACAATTACTATTACTATTACCATTGATAATGGTTGGTTTACAAAAAAAATTGAGAAA
>JANZLY010000002.1:22108189-22118552 GCA_026770305.1 Erythroxylum gonoclados | reverse complement strand
ATTGGTTTTATATATTCACTAACACACCCCCTCAAGTGAAAGCCCTTTGGGCTTGAAACTTGCACAGGCTCACTCTATCTTATGCTGAATAATAGGTGGGTGGTAGGATTTGAGCTCAGCATGAATATTTTTCCTGAATTACTAAAAGGAAGAAGGAAAAATAAAAGGCTTGTGTATGTACATGCTGTTGGACTGTGCAAAAGAAAAGAGGCCTCAAATGACTTGGAAACTGCTGTGAATTTGGCTTGAATCCAAGTAGAGCATGAAAGTTTACATTAACAGGAAATGCTAGTTGTATTACCTCATCAAAACATCCCAGCTGACAACACCTGTCATCCGCTCTTCTTGTTTTACAAGTACAGGTGTCCCTGTTTTACTTTTCTTCATATATCCTGCATTGCTCCGCAATTCATCTACCACATTAGTTGTACTTTTTGTGATTTTCTGGTCAACATTCCTTTCCTCCAGCTTCTCTTCCTGTGCCTCTTCCATCTCTTCCATTTTTCCAGCATTTTCCATCAGTTTCTGGAACAGCTTGCCTGTTTCACAGAGGTCCTCAAAGGTTCCCTCTTCCTTGACCATTCCTTCACCGACCAGGATAATTCTATCAACTTGTGGGAGAAAATGCAGTTGGTTTGTGACAAGAACCCTTGTTTTTCCTTTCAATTCTTCCTTGATACATAGATTAAAGACCTGGAAATCACTCGAGATTAGACCAACAATTAACTTGCAAGAGCTCCACTTTGAACTGGTCAACATAGCCTTGCAAAAATTACTACCGAGCTTACTAGATGTTACAGCGTAGCAGTTTTCACATTTGAGATGATTACCTCTCGACCAACATGAGCATCTAGAGCACTCAAAGGATCATCAAATATGTATACATCTGAGTTGGAGTAAACAGCCCTTGCCATGGAAACTCTTTGCTTTTGCCCACCACTGATATTAACTCCTCTTTCGCCTATCTCAGTGAGGTCATGGCCCTGAGAAATCATGAGCCAATGTTCTATTAATGTTGGATTAACCAGATGATGTTTCAACAACTGATGGTCCACTTACTGGAAGTGTGTCAAGATCATGTTCCAATGCAGTTGCATGAATGGTTTTCCAATAACGTTGGGGTTCATATTGAGACCCAAATAATATGTTTTCACGCACCTGTACAAAAGAGATTGTTTTGTTAGAAGGGTACAATATTGTGACCTGGACAAATAATCACTAGAAAAACAAAACACAGAATGTTATAGCTAGACGTAGGGAACATACACTCAGTCAGGAACAAAAAATCAATACAAAAGATAACAGAGAACAAGAGTAACTGCAACTCACAGAAGCATTGAAAATCCATGAAACTTGAGGAACATAAGCTACAGTCCCTCGAATAACAACAGTTGCATTTGCTACAGGAGGTAATTCCCCAAGCATGGCCGAAATAAGTGACGTCTTCCCTTCTCCAGTTCCTCCAACAATTGCTACTAAGCTTCCAGCTGGTATATCCAAATTGATATCCGACAATGTGGGCTTCTCGGCCTGGCAAATACGCAAGTCTTGATGTCACTTTTGAACTAAATAAGGATATTTACTTTGATCTCAAATAGAATTTTTGCATCTAACAAATATTAAGACACGCTGAGAAGTTTACCTAAGTTTGTTTGAAATTTTGAAGTTTGTTTGAAATTTTGGAGGTTTTGTGCTTGTGAAATTTTCTAAGTAACGTGAATTTTGAAGAGAAAACATTGGCACGTAATGTACTCCTTACACTATATGCAATGATTCACTACTTTCCATGGCAACCTTTGGCAATCTTCTCAACATTGAGAAAGAATTATGTTTTATTAGCCTTGGTCTGAATCGTCAAAATAAGGAAAACTTGAAAACTGACCTCATTTACAATCTTGAGCATGGATTTCGTTATACTCCTTGTCACTAATTATGTGAGCACTTATGGAAAAATGCAATAGAAGCTAAAAATCTGCCGAAAGAACTGTTAAATGGCAGAAGAAATGGAGCTAATAATTAAATTTCTTATTCGTACTGGCAAGGCTAAAACTTAATAAATAAATAAAAGGAGAAGAAGAGAAATAATCTTCACAAGAACCTTTGAATCCCATGAAAAGTACCCATTCTTAATTGATATGGCTGGAAGTCCTGGTTCAAGAGGGGGATTAGATGCTAGAATTCTCTCTTCAGATAAAAACAGTTCCTCCATGCGTTGTAATGATACGTTTGCATTTACAACCTGTCAAACAATTTCAGTATTAGGCTCTTAACAAACAATAAAGCTGCACAAAAACTCCAGCAGACATTCAAGAAAAGTCTTAACTATGTGAAATACAAGTTCTATTGGCTTAACAAGGAAATAACTCTCAGAAAATCAATCAAAACAAGGACAACTGAAAACTGCAGCTAATAACTTTTAGTTATGAAAATCTAACTTCATCGAGCCAAGCAGCATCTAATGCAGATTGTGTATAAAATTTGTAGTAAGAGAAGGCATCCAAGTAAATAGCAATACTAGAATAAGCTTATGGTCAGTGCACTGTCCGACTTGTATTCAAATATCATGCTTTAAATACCCTAACTTCTGAAAAATAGGTATACGAATGGCATAAGACCAGATAAACTGCTACTTTAATTCAACAGCAATACAGAAAATCATTTGAGCTTGTTTTATTTTTTGAACGTGATGAGTATCACTTGAGGATGAACAGAATTGAGATTACCAGACATAACAAGAAAGCCAGAGAAACGTGATAAAACCTGGTTTAACAAGTTAGGAAGCATGTTTAGAGGGAATCGTAAAACTTGAAACAGTGACAGTGATGTAAATGCCCTTGCTGGTGTCAATTCTCCACCCATCAAAGTGAAAGCTCCAAACGAAACCAATGTCACGACAACTGGAATGCTGTTGAGTATAAAACTGTTGAACTGCAAGAGAAGCCCAATGGTTATTGAACGCAAAAAGTCACAACTCAAGTTAATTCACTTAGACATATATAGTCAATATTGCACGAAGAAAGATGCATGTGAAATAATAAATTATGCAGTCCAAGTTTATTCTTATGTTTTTCAAACGCCATTTCCATGTTTTTCAACAGTTTGGAGAATACATAGATTGACAAGAAAGTGACTGATTCATACAGGAGGGACCTTACGAGGGTGACATATATGTTATAACCAGCATTCTAAACAATCACAAGCTCTCTTCTAAAAAAGTTTTAATATCATTTACTAGCTGGTGTATGTAGCTGCATAACTATTAGCAGCTGAGTCTAGGAATTTATACGGACTTAATTGCAAGAAACTGTAGTAGTGTTCTATTTTCACTTCACTTTCAGTTACTCACTAATCATCAAGTAATACTTTCCTATTAGACTATCCATATACACGCGTCAATGCCACATGTAAGTTTTGTTACTTGACTTTCTTAGCTTTTATAGCAGCATAAATTGGCAGTAATGCAATGTACTTGACTAGGGTATTATAAATAGAGGCAAGATGGAAAATCTTAAGATTGATTTTCTTTTTCATACAACAGAAAGGAACTGAGCACTACGGAACCATGACAACTCATCATCCCGTGTGTTTTGTACTCTGGATTGGAAGCTCTTCTCCCATGCATAACATCTGAAACATTTGTTGGATTAGAGTTAGTTATCAGAGTCAATGGCACAGAATTACATGTTATTCTTACGAGAGATTGTTGTTATATTGTAACATACTTCACAATTTCCATGGAAGCCAAAATTTCATTCATGAGGCTGACTCTCTTGTCGGTCCTTTGAAGTCCTTCCTTTGTTAGTTTTCTCATTTTGCTTATGACTAATGTCTGATCAAAGAAAGGGAATAAATTAATTCTTACGGAGTACATAATCTATCAACATATTAATCACAAAAAGTTGGTCAACAAAAAGATGCATTGATATGTAGAAGTTCGTGAATCCACAATTTCATTTTCAAATAATAGATCAGCCACTTGTAATCTAGTTATGAGATAACCCATATTATAAAAGAGTAAGTATTAACTAAAATGGATCCTTTGTCAGACTATTTCTTGGTTGCAAATTAACCAGATTTGGTAGGTTATGGAAATTTCTTTTCCTTTTCATTTTTGAGCTTTTTTGTTTTTTTGTCTTTAATGTATAACCTTCCATTCATGTGGGTTAAAGCCAAATTCACACAAGTTGATGATATTATCCATGTGCTTTATAACCTTGGATTATCTCTGGAGTTATCCGTTCCTAGTATTAGTTTCATTCCATTGGTCTTCCAATGTTCAGAGTTTGATCAAAGTGAGAAACATTAAACAACTTGCCCAAGTATTAGCTAGAAAAAGGATGCTAATATATAACATATGGTAACCATATACAAGCGTCAAAATTAGTAAAAGTTGGAATACTTTTACCTGTATAGGAACCATGAGAACAAGAACTACTGATCCAAGAATTGAAGCAACACCAAGTTGCTGATAAAGGAGGACCATGGACATTATTATGCGAAATGGAGCAGACCATAACCCATGAAGTTGTTGACATATTTGCTGAATAATTTCATAGCATTCAATTGTTAATATCCATGCCTAAATTGATTATCATAAAGCTCAATACCAACTCTTCAGTGCAAACATGAGAATGGATGCTTATTGTTAGAATGGTTGACCTTGAAATTAAGGAACCTAATTAGCTTTCATACTAGACAAATCAAAACATATGATTAGGTCATTAATATGATAAATATTTTACCATGTGTATACATACATGTGCTTACATACTCTGTTGAATAGTGGAATAAAATCGTCATCTCTAGCAAAACTTATGCATGATATTGGAGCCTTGTAACCAACAGGTCTCAAGCTCAAGTTGTGTTGCCCTCACCTTTTGTGGATTAATGATGTGTTATATTTATGGATTTATGACATGTTATGTGTCATATGTGTGATCGTACTCGGATAATGTATGATATATATAATCCAGTCCTAGGCACCACCCAACAGCTTAAACTTTTGTATTGATGGTTCTTGACACTTGCAAAAAGAGAAAGAATGAAAGTAAAAATACATTCCTTCAACATTAATGTATGGATCATATAATAATGAGGCAGTGTTTTCATATATTAGATGTTTCAACTATATTTCCTTTAAATAAATGGCTGTACTTGACAATAGAAAGAACTTTGACAAATAAAGATTCTCATAGCAATTTTCCTAGTTCTTTTAACCATGACTAGCCTAAAAACAGAGCACATTTCATCAGGTTGCCCTTCAACTGCATAGCTGTTTGATCCACAGCAATTTCCTCTACTTCTGTGCCCTTAAGGATGTCCTAGAAATTACATATCTCGTGAAAATAATCTAATTGAAAAAAATATTCTGGCCTTTAGAAGACATAGCATATATATACCCAATAATTGCTGTCAATAAAGAGCATACCTGAAGGGCATTGGCATCTGTTGTGATCATATTTGTAACTTTTCCAGACGGGAATTTCTTGCGACTCTGATGAGTTAATCTCAATGATTTACAAAATATAGCAGCCACCTGCAAAGTTTACTAAAATGAAAACCATCATTGTTTCAGAAAGTTCAAGTATGGAGATATACAAGGAACAACTTGCTCAGAAGGAATTCAAACAGGCTTGGTAATACATTTTAAAAGCTTCAGAAACACACAAAATTTAGGATGGAAATGATATTACCAAAGTTGACCTCAGCCGAAAACCAACTCGCATGACATTCTGAAAATACTGAGATTCACAAAGAACACCTAATAACTGAAACAAGCAAAGTCATCAAGTAAACAACACAAGTTGAAACTATTCCATCTTTTAGCATAGCAGGTAGTTTGGATAACTCAGGATATGGAAAATTAACATGTGAGCATTTGATGACCAAAAGATACTATTTTACATAGCTTAGCAAAATTAACATCTTTCACAGATTTATAGCCAAGGGCACATTGAGATAGGAAAAAACTGACAGATGAGATGATTCCAACGAAAGAAAAAAGTTCCCCATGCATTTATAAGTCAAGGTGTAGATTTGCCTAGAATTTAATTTGCTCTACCCATAATTATGATTGCCAGGTAGTGCATAGGGGTCAGGAAAATCCATTAATTGAGGATGGAAAAGATTATTCTCAAAATGCAATATGTATCTTCTTATGCCCCATATCATCTTTATCAGCCAAGCCTCTAAAGGAAGAACCACCAGCATCATAGAATCTCCTATACAACAGCCAATAACATCTTCCTAATAACATAATGGTTTAAATTGCAGCCCAAGAGCTAAACACGTGGAATAGGTATTGCATTGGATGCTATAGATTGCATGTTCAAAATATTTGCAAGTACCAAAAGCTTCTCAAATTATGCTTTTCATACTGATCTAATAGAATAAAATTATGCTTTTCAGGCTGATATAATAGAAAATCAGTCCATTTTTCCAAGGGACTTTACTTAATTAAATGAATGTAGTACTGGAAGCAGAAAATGAATTAGAGAGGAGCAATCAACTTTTGATATAGCCTTCTAAATAATGGAATTCATGAACTAAAGCATCAGATAGAAGTAATACCACTCCAAGAAACATTAAGAAGGCATAGAGATAGCCAATCCAAGTTGGATCACCTTGTTGCATTGACTGCAGGACATAATTAGAATAATTTTAGAACTTTGAAAGGTGAAAAACAATGCATATGATTCTGGCATTAAACAACAAAATGTCAAAACCATACAATAACAATTTTAAAGTGACATGCTTTCTCATCAATTTCAAAATATTGTTGTTACAAATAAAAATGTTATTTAAACTAACTGTACTATCTCTTGTTAAAAGGAGTGCTACCAAGATACAATTAAAATAGTCAGCATTCTGTTGAATGTAATAATCTCTTTTACATATTTGTATAAGATTCTTAACTGTTCTTCTAACTTGTGAATGAATTTCACCAGTTCATGAAAAACTTTCGTCTATACAAATGACCATAATTTTAAAAGTATTACATTATCATTGCACTCAGTTATATTTTATTTGCTCTCTTCTTGGCTGTTTATTTTATGATAAATCTTTGCCGTCTAGGATGGAAAAATGTGGAATTTAATAGTTATTCATTACAGTAAAATTGTTATTTCTTAACTAGCATTGTCTACACAATGATCATAGAGATGTCTAATATTTAGTTCTCAGAATGTCCTTCAATGACACTGATGAATCTGGAGAAAGAGCTTCGAGTAATCCTTTTAGAAGTCATTAACCAATGCAAAGTGAAATATGATAGGACAAGTAATTTGAAAAAATGAGAGTGTGCAAAGAAATGATAAACCTTTAGGAGATGATTCAGCAAAATAGGGCCCACAAACTGAGAAAGGTCATTGCCAATCTACAAATTGTCAAGAAATAGACATACATAGTTATGGTTTGTATCATAAATAAATTAAAAAAAATCATAGTGCATCCTTCAATGCCTTTCATTCTAGAGCAACACTTCAGAGGAAACTAAAGATGCTTTACTTTCAACGATAATGTAATTCCCATGAAGTTTATAGTACGGCATACAACAGTGTCCTCCTTTTAACAAATGATCATGCAGAAAAAGCCTTCAAAGGATTTCTTTTCAAGCTTGAGAATCAGACAAGTCACAACAAATAAAAGATAAAAGGTCAAGATTTAACCCAGATAAGTCGATTACCTTAAAAAGCCCTCCCAGCCAAAACCTATATAAACAAAGGGAAACAAATTATATAAGAAAGCAAAAGATATAGAAAATGTCTCTCCAAAAATAAGGCCATCCACTTTGAAGCACTTGAAGTTAAATTATAAATAGCTTGAAAACACGTATGTCAACAAGTACCTTCCCCCAAAGCTATTGTTTAGTACTCTTAATAGACATGGCTTTGGCCTTTGAGATTCTTCAGACCAGCATATCTGGAAACTGCAAGTATAAATTATTGTACAGTTGGCCCACAATGACATATCTTTCTAAGAAGTATACAAAGAGAAGCAACATGAAGCAAACTTTTTGATCAGCATCTCAGTTTGATCCCAAGTATCTAACTTCCATACATCCTTTTCAGTGATAGGCTTCTTATAGCCTTGCTGCATTAGTGGAGTCATCCATCCAAAACAAATTCCTGTCCCAGAATATAAACCAATGTCTCTCATTATGCAATTTAAAATTTTAACTGATAAAAATTTCACGTCAAAATAATCATTGAGTGGCTTCTGGAAAAGTAGCTTGAGAAGCTGCTACATATTTCTGAAATAATGGCATCTGAACTTTATGAAGGAGCTACATACTAGAAAATAAGCTAGCATGCCTCTCTGGACATATTTGCTCCTCTCCAGGAAGTGCTTCATATTCACCATTTTCCGCCACATCACATTGTATCATAGTGTAAACAGGAAAAGGATCCAAATTGGGGATGTACGCAAGAAGAAGAATCGCAAATAAAACCTGTACACCAAAGTTGCATTAAAAATTTTGGAATTGGCACAAATCACTAAAGAAAATGAAAAAAGAGTTGAAAACATAAAGGCAGGATATTCTAATTGTATTGCAGGACTATGTATTCTACAAACAACCAAGGTTTCCAACTATTACTGAGCATATCCAACAAATGTTACTTTAAAGTTAAACACATCAAAGCACTTGTGATGCAACAGTTAACAAACTCAAATAATCTTTTCAAAATCATAAGGAAATTCATATTTATGCATTAATATGGAAATTGGTTGACTTGGTGCTCTATTTCCTAGAATCAGGCTCAAGCTACAAAGTTGATTCTCAAGGCCAAAAGGTCCAAGCAAGCAAGTCCGATTGTCTACAGCTTAATCTTCTTGTACATGTATGAGAACAGTCTTCGTTTGAAACAACATGAAAGAGTGAGAGCATAAGAAGGTAAGATTAGAGTCTATTAGAGTCGAAAAATTTAAGGAAGCCAATTGTCTTTGCTACTAGATTGAAAACGTGAGTCGGTAACAGACCTGGCAAATAATAGTACTTGTGTACAGATATATTGCAAACCTGCACCAAAATAAACGGTGTAAAAATATGCTGAAGAAAACAATTCTACATGATTTGTTTTTGAGAATAGCCTTAGTAAATAGTGAAGCATATCCAAAATGGAGGTTAATTATTATTCAAGGAGAAAACCAAAAAAATAAAAGATGAACTTGGGTAATGGAACTTGGATGAATATGGAAGCGACGAACCTCGTGTAGCGATCGTTAACCGAAAGAATGAGATTTAACATTGCAGCTTCTCCTACCAACACATAGAGGACTCCAAAGCGCACATACCACCGAAACTCTCGGATATAAACTTTAGTTTCCAAACCAAGCATAACAAGCATGGAACACCAGGCCAGGGCCTCCATGATCAATGAGATCATCTGCAAGAGAAGGAAAAAGAGTTGGTTAAATTAATAACCTTAGCAATTTTAAATGAAGACTACTGGACATAGTAATCTCATTCCTGAAATACCACAGAGGACTTGAAACTGAGATTGCATAATTCTGTCTCATTTAAATAAACAGGAATAAGAGTCCTCAACTTGTGTGGGCGTGTGTGCATGTAATTGTATCCAACAGCGCCACATGGTTACCTCAAACGGAGCGAGCCCATTCGGCTCAACCAAAGTGAAGATTGAAATGTTCATAACCAACCTCAAAAGAGGCACAACTGCACAATAACCAGCCAACAAGGCCAACAAATAATTGAAATAATTTGCACTCAGACGATACTTTTGAGCTTTTGTGCTCATCTTGGTCAACCACATTCGATAGAAGCAGAGGCCCAAAAGAACCAAGTGAGAAATACAAATGACCAAAGTGTCAATGGCACAAGGTGTGTATGCACCAAATGCCGAATTCACTTGTTTTGCCCAAATTCCATGCGCCAATGGTCGGCAATACCAAATGAAAGGTTCCATCTTTTCTCTCAACTCACTTCCCGGTGCAATGGTTGGGCAACCCAATGCTAGTTACTTTCACAACGATGAGCTTCTCTTGGAAGGAATAATGATAATAGTAAAAGCCTATATGAAAAAAGAGAGCTTAGCATCTTCCAAAAACTAGGCAACTTGAGAAAAGGAGAACAGAGACTTAAACTAGTCTTATCCACCAAACTCATTTAGAGATACACAAGAGCCTCTTCCCCTTGGTTGGACTTGGATACAGCATAATAAATGTTTAAAGAACAAACCTTACCTTAAATTAAATTAATGGCTACTAGTACTAATAACAGTGAAGTGGACGACAGATGAAGAGAAGAGCTGCTTAACCTTGCATATATAAATAGAGGAGACGAGAGGACATGGACATACTGACCCCACACACCACAGTTGAGTGGGCTCCCGCATGCGTCACG
>JANZLY010000002.1:18793284-18803301 GCA_026770305.1 Erythroxylum gonoclados | reverse complement strand
TCAATTTTGGTTCAGTCAGTTGTAGGATTCTTTCAAGTTAGCAGTCTATTTCAGGTCTCTTGTATTATTGAAGTCTTAATAATTCAAGTTAGCAGTCTATTTCAGCTCCTACATCTTCCCTTAATGCGTATTTGCAAAATCAAATGGAACTAAAAGGAAAACGATCAGATCCCATCCTTTATACTCCCTGATACATCCTTACAATACGACATTTGTCTTGCTCCATCTTCATTAACTTACGATTTGCAACCCGATACGAAGATGCACAAACGATGACAGGTGTTAATAGAAAAATGATGACAGATGATAAGCCTTTTCTTCTGTCTTATACGTATACGTGGCGTCCTAAGATTGGGTGCTGTTAGTGTTAAGTTCTACTATCCTCTATAATGTTGCAAAGACTAATCGCTTTTAATAATTCAGCCGGAAGTGGTGCGGCAGAACAACTTCACGTGGCTGTGATTGGAGTGTAATCGGAAACTGACAAGGAATTGAACAGATTGAGATAAAGCTGTCATTAGTGTTGAGTTGGGAAGGTAATGGACCTTGTTCAATGGCGTCTGCTACCTCTGCTTGCTCTTCTTGCCTCCTTTATCTTCTACTTCTACGTTCACAACTCCTCCAAGGTGAGTGCATGTTGCTATTTAATATGCTTGTGCGTATGTGTGTGTATGTGTGTGTGTGTGTTTTTTTTTGCATGATAACACTCCGGGGAATTGGGAGTTAACTGTCAGTTCGGTAGTTGTCTTGTGGGTAGGTTTCCGTTTTGTAGGTTCCTATCCTTGCAGCTGATAATGGGAGCTATTTCTCTCTTTGGCTTTTGTAGTGTTCAGCCTTTTTATGATCTTCTCTTGTTGTCGTTGATAACTTATTATCTGACATGAATGCACTGCAACTATGTGAAACGGATTGTCAATTTGGATTAGTGGGTTACTATAAACTTTTAGCAATTATTTTTCCTGGGACCTGGAACAGAGCAAATTGATAGCTTCATATATGCTTAATCATTAGATATATATATATGTCAAGCGCCAATGAATTTCAGGTTAGCATAATGCCCTTCTTTGCAGCTTCCTCACACAGACTGCAGCCTTCTTCGTCACAGCCACTACTTCTTAACCAGCAAGAGGATTGTGACACCGCAAGGGATCATATCTGGTGCAGGTTTGTTTTAGTTTCACTTGTTTTCAGATGTACAAACAGATATTTGATTGCAAAGGTGTGTATTTAGCTATTAAGATTGCACAAAAGTCCCTTTTCTCTTTCTAAATACACAATCAATCAAATGGTAACATCTGATAGTGCCACCACGGCTAGCTTCCTACTTGATCTCGTTGGTATTGCTTTTTTGTTATGCTGTGCTGTAACCTTTACTTAGATAAACTCTTGCTACTTAACAGTTGAGGTAAAGAACGGGTACATCATAGCCATAATTAAGGGAGAAGATTTTCATGGAAATTCCAAGGCAGATCAAATACTTGATTATAAAGAAGCTGTTCTTATGCCTGGTTTGATTGATGTGTAAGATGAAATTTTTTAACCAAAATTTTATTTCTTTACTTCCAGTTCTCACGGTTAAAACATAATCGAGAAATATGATATTACATGACCATGGCAGGCATGCGCATCTTGATGATCCTGGAAGAACTGAATGGGAGGGATTTCCTTCAGGGACTAAAGCAGCTGCTGCTGGTAATTTCTTATGGCTGTTAGCACTTGAATGCACATCTAATTGATGAAGGAGAAAAGTCCGCAAGTGATAATCTTTCATGAGAAGAAGTTATGTTTCATTGTGATTTAACAATGCACTCTGATTTGAGATGAGACAAGGGATGCTAATATAGATCCATGCTGCATTTTTTTCTTGTCCTTTTTAAGTACTAAACGTTTAAGCTCTGTACAATCCCTTTTACACTTAGTTTTGATGTTATTGTGTTCACTCCCTTTTACTATATACCTGTAGGTGGTGTCACCACATTGATTGATATGCCTCTAAACAGTTTCCCTTCGACTGTTTCTGCTCAAACTCTGAGGCTCAAGGTGAGGAGGCTCATCTAAGAATCCGTTACTGTGAGTAGCATTACTGCATCTGTTCAAAAGATCTTGCAAAGCTTAAACATGTTTCTTTCATGCACTTGGACCTTTTTTGTGCTTTGATGAAGATCTTTTTCCTATTCCCTTCATTCGTGATTATATGCACTATCTTTTGCTTGTTAGAAATGAGATTACTTGACTAACTACTGGTTTTTGTTTTGTTTGACATACATGAATAGTTTGAGGCTGCAGCGAATAATATCTATGTTGATGTTGGTATGCTCTTGAAACAATCTGCTCTTTTGGGGCTGCATTTATACCAATTTTCTAAGGATATACGTCTGAACTTTGATATAAACAGGTTTTTGGGGGGGCCTAGTTCCTGAAAATGCATTCAACAGAAGCTCTCTTGAAGCTCTTCTAAATGCAGGTGCTCTTGGATTGAAGGTAATCATCTTAAAAGGATGTGTCAATGATCGTCGTATGCTATTTGGTAGTATTTTTAACATATCTTCCTACAAGAAATCTCTTCGTCAAGATTGTTGTAAACTAATTCTTAAATGTGAACCAAGATGTGAGTGCTTTCTTATGACTTTGTTTTGTTATCAATTTGTACCATAAACTATCGATAGACTATTTCCATCTTTTGCAGTTTTGATACACCTGCATCAATATTCGCTGACATCTATTTACATTTTGCAAATAAAAGTTATGTCAGCTGGTTTCTCTTGATCTTGATTATCTGATTGTTTCATTCCAACTTCTTTTTTATTGTTTTGTAGTCTTTTATGTGTCCTTCGGGAATCAACGACTTCCCTATGACCAATGCCAGCCATATCAAGGTTTAGCCCTTAAGCATCTTCCAGCATCACTTATTTAATATATTACCTTATCATATCTGTGATCTCTTAACTGTTCTTTCTATTTTCTGTTTTGTTCTTAGTTCAAATGTTGAGTCTGTCTAAAGAAGGAGCTCAAACACTTAAAAGAGGTCTTTTGATAAGGTTATTATCATATGCTTCTGCAGGAGGGACTAGCTGTTCTGGCAAAATATAGAAGACCTTTACTTGTTCATGCAGAGATTCAGCAAGATTCTGGAATCTACTCAGAAGATGGTGCAGATAACCCCCGATCTTACTCCACATATCTTAAGACAAGGCCACCATCATGGTAAAATATTGTCATGGCCATGTGGGCTAGTGTCCAAGTAACTAGTTAAAACTCATTGATATATGCATTTCCTGTTGGTCTAAACAAACATCAATTCTGTTGGGTATATATCTGAAGATGGTGCAAATGAAGTACTATTAATGTGATTGATTACAACATGTGCTATTTCAATGACTTGAGCATGGTTTTTATTTGATGAATCCTTTACCATTTAAGGAAATACAAAATTTAGAACTTACATGTAAATTGTTTATGGTAGGAACATCCGAGTAATTCTTAGACTAAATCAATCAACAGTAGTTAACTCATATACTTCCAGTTTCTTGATCCCTTTTCACATCTAACCAGAGGCAAATTTGCCATGCCCTTCATCTATAAGCTTATTATAAATGCTTAATTAGCTTCATCTTTTTCTTTTAGTGCTAAAGAGAGGATGATACTTGATTTCTTAACCAGGGAGGAGGCAGCTATTAGTGAGCTCTTAACTGTATCTAAAGACACAAGAACTGGTGCTTCAGCAGAAGGAGCTCATCTTCATATTGTTCATTTGTCTGATGCAGGTTCTTCCTTGCAGCTTTTGCGGGTAACTTCTTTCATCTGCTTACTTTTTATTCCATCAGTTTCCAGCTTGAGGAGGTTAGTTGGAATATTACCATTTTATACTCTTTTTTCTCTGTCAGGTCTGTTATCTACTTTACATTCATACTTTCACATAGATTGTTACTCTTCGTAGCATTTATTGGATTAGTGCATACCATAGTATGTAAAACTGGAAATCAAGCAGATGTATTTGCATAGGCTTAACCTTTATCTTTTAAATTTTCCTTGTGCTGTATGAAAGGACCTTCTTAGTCAAGGAAAATTGGTTTGAACTCTTTGCCATGTTATGCACAGAGTGCCAAAAATGATGGGGACAGTGTAACTGTTGAGACCTGTCCTCATTACCTGGCCTTTTCAGTGGAAGAGATTCAAGATGGAGATACTCGTTTTAAATGTGCTCCACCCATCCGTGATGCAGCCAATAAAAAAATGCTATGGAAGGCTCTTCTGGTAGCTAAAAATTCAAGGATCCACAAAAATTTCTGTTCAACTTTCATGATTCTTAGTCGCTTTACTTCAAAATTATATTTCAGGATGGAGACATTGACATGTTAAGTTCTGATCATTCACCAACTGTGCCTGAGCTCAAACTCCTTAGTGAGGGTGATTTCCTCAGGGGTTGGGGTGGTATATCATCTTTGCAGGTTACTGATTCGTCATTCATATCAACCTAGTAACTGTTTCAAATATGTGAAATTTTTTCGGGTATGATCCTCCATTCAGTATTTAATAGTGGCTTGGGACCTTTCATTGAACGTGGCCATTGATAATCTCATTAATTTGTCAAGTGCTAAAGAAAACCTCATTATTTACCTAATGGGTTGTGCTGTTGAATCAGTCATTTGTTGAAGATTTTCGGCCGCTCTGCATATGCATTTTGTTCACTAGGATGAGTATATCATTAGTTACTAGGTAATTCTGGATTCACTGCCTATTTAGTAGTTTAGGCCTGAAATCCATTTCCATGCATTACTTGTGAACACATCCTATCATCTCTCAGCTGTTCTATCATATCTCAACTGTTCTTTGTGATTATTGACTTTATTGGAATTTTATGGTAATAAAATTTGGGACCATATATTCCCAAAGAATAAGATATCAAAAGAATTAAGTTGTTTCTTTATTTGTGTGGTGATAAAACAATGAAGAGTCAGTTCCATTTCGCTGCTTTTTCCTACTTGTTAGGACTAAAAATCATAATATGTGCAGTTCATCCTTCCTGTGACTTGGTCGTATGGGAGGAACTATGGAGCAACTTTTGAACAGTTGGCAATGTGGTGGAGTGAGAGGCCAGCGAAGCTTGCTGGACAAGAGTTGAAGGTGATGCAGATTTACCACTTATCGTCATTCTCAAAAGACATGTCAACTGATTCTGTACTGCATTTTGTAGGGAGCTATTGCAGTTGGAAAACATGCAGATATCGCTGTATGGGAGCCAAGTGTAGAATTTGAGATCAATGATGATCTTCCTGTATACATGAAACATCCTGTATGCAAACTGACTTCTCCATCTCATGTTTCTAATACACCTAAAGAGCATTTCATTGAGAACATCACTAAAGTTATTTTATCTTATATGCATGCCACCCAATTAGTTCTGAGCCATTTGAAACACTGACTTCTTAATTTCGTTCACAGAGCATCTCAGCCTACTTCGGATCCAAGCTTTCTGGGAAGGTTTTGGCAACTTTTGTCAGAGGGAACCTCGTTTATAAAGAGGGAAAGCATGCTCCTGCTGCTTGTGGTGCCCCTATCCTAGCAAGATAATTGTAAGAATGGGGTCTTTTAGATGTGTTTCATTGATTCTTCCAAAGCCCGCCCTTGAGGTTTTCAGCCCTTCTAGGAATCCTGGGTTGCAACTCAAATACTAACAATTTCTGTGCCTGAAGCGGATCCTGAATCATAAATTTGCTAAAAAACTAATGTATAAATTGTTGAAATTCCACTTGTTTGTTGGAATTTTTGTTGCAAAGATTTGTACTTAAGCTGCATCACCATAAGGGAAAGCACGTCTTATCGTTGAAAGTGATTACTGTGGTTCAACTTTTCCTTTTAAAATGAATGTGAGGTTGATGATGCTGAGTTTTGTTTATTAGATGAAGAGTTATAAGTGATTGTTAGTAGAAACTAGAAAGCAAGCAAGCACGAATTCTAAATTGCTTTATATATAAACGTATGTAATATATCAAATGTAAGTGATGATTATTAGATCTGGTAATCTTCATCAAAATTTAAAGGCATGAGGAGCTGAGCTGTTAACTAATCAGTAAAAACCTTAAGGGCCAATATGAAAAAGAGAAAACACAAGAAGTCCATGATTGATTTTTGACTCCTTACTTACATTCACGGGCCCAGCAAGCAAACTTGTCTATTTAACTGTCTAGGTTTTCATTCCTAAAGCGTTTCATTTTATTACACACACACACGCACAGAGATTTGATTTGTGTGTTTCTCCGGTGGAAGCCAAGGCCGATATGGGTGGGTTCGTCAAGGACGTGAAGTCGAAGGCGGAGCTTGATAACCTGCTCTCTACCGCCGCACCTGTTTTCCTTCACTTCTGGGCCGCATGGTGTGAGGCCTCTAAGCACATGGACCAACTCTTTTCCCACCTCTCCACTGATTTCCCTCATGCCCACTTTCTTAGGGTCCTTTCTCTTTCTCCCTCTCTGTTTGCATCATTAAATTTTTCTTCCTTTTCTATTCTTGTTGGTTTCATGGGTGATTTTGGTTTTGCAGGTTGAGGCTGAAGACCAACCGGAGATTTCTGAGGCTTTTTCTGTTTCTGCTGTGCCTTTTTTCCTTTTATTCAAGGTTGTCCTATCTTAAATCTTTCCACCTTCTCCAATTTCACTTTTTCTTTCTATCCTTGAGTTTTGTGATGTTGCCTATTAGTTGATTTATTTTTTTAAACTGCTGCGATTGGGTTACCAAGAATTCAGTTTTGGTAAACTAAAAGGTCCTAAAGAAATGTAAATCTGACTATGTGATGTGGAACAAAGAGACTAATCAACTAGAGACTGGAATAACATGACAGAGGAATACTTGCGGGAATGAGTAGAATAATTGGTTGTAGACGTGTTAACTCTTTTATTATTATTATGTTTTAATCATATTCAAGCAGTTATGATCCTTATAAGGACGAATTTTGATTTAAGCTTGGCGAGATTGCTTTTTACTCTTGATAATTTTTTTTATATAGATGAAACAGCTTTATGGTATTTTCTTCATCAGGATGGCAAGGAAATTGATAAACTGGAAGGTGCGGATCCTTCGAGTTTGGCCAACAAAGTTGCTAAAGTTGCTGGGTCAGTTAACCCTGGAGAACCTGCGGTTCCAGCCAGCCTTGGTATGGCTGCTGGGCCCACTGTCCTTGAGACGGTCAAAGAGTTTGCTAAAGACAACGGTTCTTCCCAACTTGCAAACCAAGTGAAACCCGGTCTCAGTGATGCATTAAGTAAACGATTGAGGCAACTGATTGACTCTCATCCTCTCATGCTATTTATGAAGGGGAATCCTGAAGCACCTAGATGTGGTTTTAGCCGGAAAGTTGTTGATATTCTGAAGGGTGAAAATGTTAAATTTGAAACTTTTGATATATTATCAGACAATGAGGTTCGTGAAGGTTTGAAGGTGTTCTCCAACTGGCCAACATATCCGCAGCTTTATTGCAAAGGAGAGCTTATTGGTGGAAGTGATATAATAATAGCAATGCATGAGAGTGGTGAATTAAAAGAAATATTCAGGGATCAGGGAATTGATACTGTTGGTTCTAATGTATCGAAAGAAAGTTTAGGTGGGAGTGCAAAGGGTGGCATCACAGAATCCACTGGATTAAGTGTAAGCCTGACTTCTCGACTGGAAGGCCTGATCAATTCTAGCCCAGTTATGTTGTTTATGAAGGGAAAACCTGATGAACCAAAGTGTGGTTTCAGTGGGAAGGTTGTTGAAATCCTTCGAGAAGAAAAGGTCAACTTCCAGAGTTTTGACATTCTTTCTGATGATGAAGTCCGTCAAAGCCTTAAAGTTTATTCTAACTGGTCTAGCTATCCTCAATTATATATTAAGGGTGAGCTCATTGGCGGATCAGATATTGTGCTCGAGATGCAGAAAAGTGGAGAACTTAGAAGGGTTTTGGTTGAGAAAGGTGTTGTTCCGAAAGAGAATATTGAAGATCGGTTAAGGAGTCTGATTACTTCCTCACCAGTGATGGTCTTTATAAAGGGTACTCCTGATGCTCCTCGATGTGGGTTTTGTTCCCAGGTTGTGAATGCTCTGAGGGAGGAGGGTATAAATTTTGGGTCCTTCGACATTTTAACTGATGAGGAAGTCAGGCAGGGTCTAAAGGTCTTCTCAAATTGTCCAACCTATCCTCAGCTTTATTACAAAGGGGAGCTGATAGGAGGTTCGGAGACTGTAAAGGATCTCCACAACAATGGAGACCTGAAATCTACCCTCTCTGGATAGGCATATTGTGTCAAAAAATTCCAGACAGACCTTAATTCTGTGTCATGCCTGTAGTGTCCCCGGATGCATGAACCCTTTAGTTTGCATAATAGTACACTTTCTACTCATCGACCTCTGCATTTATATGGTTTTGATTGTTTTTTGTTGGGTTACTACTTACCTGGTTATTAGAATGAACGCCCACTTTTGATTAGAATATAGCGGTCAATTTTGGTTGTAGGTTGAGGGTTGCGGAATCCATGGATGGTTTAGTAGTGTTCATAATGAGGAAACGCATCCCATGTACCTTTCTGCCTTGTGGTCCTTATTTCTGTCCTACACTTATACTGCACTAGGATGATGTAGTATTGATTGTAGCAGTCTTGTCGAGGGTGCTTTATGCAATATTCTTATGCATCCGTCACATGAGTGTCTTGGGCCTATCTGACAAATGGAAACCCAATTACGATGCGAATCAAGTTGCAATTTATATAACATGGTTTTTCGTTATGCTCTTAGAGTGGAATGTGAGTAGGAAGGAAGGTAGCAGTTTCCCGCAACATCTTCAGAAACATGCATTGCCTTAAATTAAATGCTAGAAAAGGTTTTTTTCAATCATTTTCAGTTTTACAGTCTTTGCGTTCTTCACAACCTATAAGACTTCATTAAGGCAAAATCTGCTTGGGATTACACATACAAGCAAAACAAGTTTCTTCATGCATAGGGTTCCCGTGGGGTTAGGCGACCATCCTTTTTCAGAAACAAGAGAGTCTTTGAAAGTACATATTTTAAAAGCTTTACGGAGGAAACCTGCAGCAACTGATTAGGTGGTTTCTTTTTTTTTTTTGGGTTGCTCGTGAGTGTCTTAGCAGGGTCTCAATTATGGGAAGATACCTTTAAGCCATCCACACCCAGACTATTAAGTAGTTTCTTTCTCCACTCATCACCTCGGACCTTAGTTCCAACGAGTCCCTACAAAAATTGGAAAACTACCTAAACTAGAGTTACTTACACTTAACACAAGTTCACCTCATGGTGAGGTTCTAGCAGAAACAGGTAATTGTTCAAGGCTATGACAGTTGGAACTATTTGATAAAAATCTCTCAAGTATGATACCTGCAAAAATAGGTTAATCTAAAGACCTTTTCCAGAGGAAGCAACCCAAGCATTTATGGAGAAGTTCCAATGCAGATCTCAAACTGCAAAATTAAAAATATAATTTAAATTATTTTAAAAGTAGATCTAACTAAAATACAAATGTGCAATTCTGTGTGAAATATATTCTTATAAAAGATAAAGATATATAATCTTGATACATACTCTTATTGGTTTCCTTCCTCTCCTTTAAAAAATATTTCTTTTGATGTAAAACTGAAACTATCTCCTTTTCAGTAAAAGTATATCTCAACTTAGACTATAGAGGAAACTGTAGGGATTATTAACTTTCTTTTAATTTTGATTTAAATTGTTTTGTAATGAAAACTAAATTGTACAAACTATATTTATTGCCACTGTTTATGTTTATTTATCATAATAAGGGATTGTCATAACAAAAGTCTACTGACAAAGATGGAAGTCATTATTGAAGTTCTTTAATTTAGGAAAAGTCGTATTTTTAATTAAAATTTAATATTTAGTGACGTTAAAAACAACCATAATATTATAATTTTTGAAAAATATAATATTATAGAATTATTTTACATAAAATTTAAATTAAAAAATTCTAAATTTTATTTAATTTTTGTTTACAAAAATACATACTAACATATT
>JANZLY010000002.1:16900643-16912249 GCA_026770305.1 Erythroxylum gonoclados | reverse complement strand
TTTGAACTATTTTTTATGCTCAGGTCTCTATTAGTCGTTTTGATGACATTTGTTTCTTTTATTATTCTCTAATGATTGCTACACAAACTTTAATGGCTTAATATGGAAGTATAAGGCATTTCTATTATGGGAATTTCATGTTAGAACGTAAATTTAGTTATGTTGGTGGAGATATTGGTACATTTGAAAATGTTGACATTAACTATATCAGTAATAGGAAAATATATAAGATGCTTAAGAATTTAAGGTACCATAAAATTGATAAGACATATTACAGATACCTGGTTTTAACTTCAAAGAGTTATTGAGTCAAACTAAAGTTGTGTTAGGCTAGTAAACCTTATGCAAATTCATAGGAATGTTGATGTGTATGTAACTCATCATTTAGACACACCTTTTCATGCTCCTGAAATATTACATATAATTGGAGGATAGGACTATAAGGATGATGAACATGGTGTAGATATGGATGAACATGGTGAAAATATGGAGGAATAAGGTGAACATATGGATGAAAATGTAGATGAATAGGGTGCACATGTGAATGAAAATATAGAGGATTAGGGTGCAAAATGGATGAACATACTGGATATGTTCAATCAGACTTTGATGTAGACATTTCGGATGACCATCAACCAATTAAAATCGAATCAACTGATTATGGTAGTGTTATTAGTACTGATGAATATCCTAGTGGAGAAGATTCAAGTGAAGCTTTGGGTAGACCCAGTTCAAGTGTTAGGCATAAAACTACAGCTGTGGCACGTGAGCGAAGATTATGAATGGAATTCAGAACTATAAAAGAGTTTAATGATCACGTTTTCGATTATGATATATAAATAGGATACAATGTAAGGTTAAAAAGGAGTGACAGTAATCAAATTAGGATAGGGTGTATTAATGGATGCTCGTTGGTTTTGTATGTCAAATATGATAAGAATAAGAGATGTTTTAAAATAAAAAATTACAAACCTTATCATAATTGTTTCACAACTAAAAAACCAAAATTGGTTTCTACCAAATTCTTGATGAGAAACTTCAAGGATAGAATTTTTGAGAAACCTAGTATCTTAACCGAAAAAATGGCTAAAAAGTGTAGAGAAGAACTCAATATTTTTGTTAATTCAAGCATGTGTATAAGAGCAAAGAGGAAATTGAGGAAAGAGACAGCAACAAGTTATGTTAATGAATAAGTGAAGCTACAAGTTTATGTACTTAAGTTGAAGATAAGCAATCTTAGATCAACAGTGGAGTTACAACTATCAAGGAAACGGGAAAGTACATTGCTATAGTTAATGATATATGAAAATTTCATTAACTAATTAATACTTCACTAACTTATGTTATACATCATATTAGAACTTTTTTTTATATTTTATTGCATTTCAAAAGATTATACATTTATTTTGATGCCATAAAAAGAGGATGGAAGCATTTAAGACCTATTTTTGAGATTGATGGCTTCTTATTTAAGACAGAGTTATAAGGCTAATTGTTGAGTTTAGTAGGTAAGGATTGTGATGGAGGAATGTATCCATTATCCTGGACAATAGTGGCAGTAGAAAACACAAATTCATGGATTTAATTTGTTCATGAATTTGTTAGCATTTAATTTAGAATCAAATGATGGTGAAGGACTTATAGTCATATGTGATATGTAGAAGGTATCTTCATCTTTATATACTTATAATTAATTTGATTACAATATGAAATATTAACTAATATCTTTTTAAATTGATTTAGGGATCAGTCAGGGCCGTAGAGGAGACTTTGCCAAATGCAACTTATTGAATGTGTGCTAGATATAAGTATTATAATTAACATAGGAACTGAAAGAGAAAGGACCTTAAAAATAGTTTTGTAATTACGTATAGTCTACCTATGCTAAAGATTTCAACTAGCAACTGAGAGACTTGACAAAATAAGACTTGGATGTACTTAAGACTTACTTAAATACCCTAAGGAGAGGTGAGAAAGATATTAACAATCCTTTGAATCTAAATGTCCGATAGCTGACAATAATATGAATGAAACTTTTAATAAGTGGATCTTACCAGCTAGGGGATAGGCCAGTGATTAGCATACTTAAAACAGTTCGAATAAAAGTGATGAAGAGGCATGTAGATAACAAGCATTTTATAGGTGGATGGAAATCAAATATTGCACCAAATATAATGAAGAAGTTAGAGAATACCAAAAAAGATGCAATATAGTGAAGAATTGTCTAAAATGGAGATAATGCTTATAAATTTTTCAAAAGGTAACGAGAAACATACCGTAAGAATCAATAGACAACGAACATATAGTTATCGGGTATAGAAACTATATGGATATCCATGCAAATATGCGATTAGTGCAATCTATTAATCAAAAGGTTGAGACATTTGTAGATTCATGTTATAGGAAGGGTTAATTATTGAGTTTGTATGAACATGTATTTCAATCTATTAGGGTGAAATTTTCTAGCCTCCAACCAATACAAAAGTAATACATCCCTCATCTAAAAGATTTATGCCTGATAAACCCAAAGTTGCAAGAAATAGGGACTAAAATGAGCCAAAAAAATAAAAAATTAAGCAAATTGTCTTAGATCGGACAAGTGCAGAAATGCCTTCTAGTCACAACTCTAGAAAATGCAACAAGAAAATTTTAATTTTATGAATACAATTTTTAAACCTTGCAGTAACTAATATTTATCATTATCTTAATCAGGTTATCATAGACGCATCTTCACAGATATCTAACATTTCAATTTTTATCAATTATTATAACTTAAAAAAATGTTTTCAGTAAAAAAATAGTTAAGTGGTGCAAACAGAGTTAATGATAATGCTATACCAAGTCAACAAAGCAATATTGTGAGTATATTTACTTAATCAACCATTATTGGTTTCTTTCAAGATTGAATAATGTTAATTACATGTTTATTTGTAGGTTCGTAGCTCTTCACATAGTCGTAAATGGCCAAGAGATCTGAGGTTCAAATGACAACCTAGCATAACTTATCAACGATTACAAACTCAAGCAATAAGGCTGAGATCATCAATCAATCAACCAATACATAATCAACCTTCTCAGTTAACAATCTCAGATAACTCCATACACAAATCATTCATATATGTCATATATATTCAAACAATATGTTAGGAACAGAGATGGAAACATGAGAGATTTATGTATGTTCTAATCAAAGGTCGAAACAATATGTCAACAATCTCAAATAACTCAATACAAAAATCATTCATGCACAAATCATTCATATATGTCATATATATTCAAACAATGTGTTAGGTGTAAAAAGCATCAAATGGTTTCACCAAATTCATTAAAATTTGTTAGACCCATAGATGGCTCCCACCTTCTTGTGCTTGTTAGGAAAGGTGCTAGACAGTGTACTAAAAGGCCACTATATACCTATCACCAATAACCATGCTTAGACATTTCATAGCTAGTCAACTGTATGCAACCATAGATAACTTGAGGTTATCTACTATTCAACACTGCATAAAATATTTGGAGTGTAGCTTCTTAATAATCTTTAGTCTATTAGTTTTCTTACAAATGAACTTAATTGTAAAGTTGAATTATATCCTATGTATTTTGCATTTCGGGAACTAAGCACAGTGAAGAAGATTGGCTATACTAGATTGCAAGATTGCTTGTATGTATTACGTAGGAGCAATCAGGTATGGTATGTATGTGCTACATAGGAGTAGTCACTCACATTGCTATCTTCTAAGACTCAAGCCATGATAGTAGATTCAATATCTGCCATCCAACAGCTGATTCGAAATTGTTTAAATACAAAGGTTGTTTAAATACTGCAACTTCAATTTACTGTTTTTTAATGCTTGTGGATTTTCCAAGCACAGAAGGAATTTTTATCCTTTGAATGTCCTGAAATTCTACTTGGGTGATGCAGTATTGATAAAACACTGATAAAACAACATAAAACAAGATAGCAATAGATAACTAAGGTTTCAAGTTACGCACGTAAGTAAAGCAATAGAGTAAGATATTGCATATGCTGCATAAGAAGGAGAAAACTCTCCAAGATAAGGTCACATTTGCAGTCCTCTTTTAAGTGTAAGAAATGTGATAGTAAGGATTGTAACATATATGAAAACTGCTTCCAGACAATGTCATTCCATCTCAGCAAACATATCATATGAGCAAGTTCGACCTGCCTTGCTAGTAATTAAGAAACTATTGCTTCTCATGCACGATAAAAAGTTCTATTGTGACCCACAATAGAATGAGCTTTTTTTCTCACTCTCTTGCACTAAGTGAATTCTTCTGTTGTCCATGTGATCAAGCATTTATAACTGGACAAACCCAAATATAAGACAATGCAGAGAATATAAACAAAGAACAATAATTGATGATGATGCTCATAATAGTATTTAACGTTGGGCACAAATACACAGATTTAGGGGATCATAGAAAACATAAAATACAGACAACAATGACCTACTACAATGAAATGTCGTCTACGGAAAAACACACACTGAAAAAGACAGAAAACGTGCGAGATAAGGAATTATGTTGGAAGAAAATGGGAGATTAGGGATTAGGGAAGAGGAAAATGGGATTGTGTCGAAAGAAAATGAGATAAGACCGTGAAGATTGAAGCATGGCAATGTCTATGAGTAAGAGGGATTTGGGATTTTAAAAGAGGAGAGGACAAATGTTCCATTTAGGAAGTGGAAGGAGATGCAGTGTCTTCTGTCCAAAATGTTGTGCTTCTATCCAAAAATGCTACGTCTGAGGGAGGGGACGCAATGTTTTTGGTCTTGATGTGGGACTTACCACCATGTTCACATCAGCAACAGTGGGTCCCATATCCGATAAAAATAAAAAAAAGAAAACCATGTCAGCATTTAACGAGTCATTTACGCAGATGACTAACAATGCCCTTACGACATCAGTGCTCAATCTAAGCGGTTTCCAAATCTTAAGATCTTATTTGAACATAAGATACACTTTAGGATTCAACTTGAACACCTGAAACGTTAGAGTCTATTTTGTACATTTGTGAAAACGTTAGAGGTTAATTAGCCCTTTTGTCCTTTATCATTATGATATTATCTCAAATTGTTATAATACTGAAACTAAAACTGAAGAGTATTTGGGAGAGAAAAATTCTTCTTATCAATCTCATTTATTCCTTACATCAAACCTTCTATTTATAGTACATTTCATACACCTAATGCACATGTGACCATCTACCACATTGTGTAGGTAAAACCAAACCATCCAATATACATGTGACCATCTACTCCATATGTGTAGGTAAAACCAAACCATCCCAATACACATGTGACCATCTACAATTAGTGGCACACCATATTATTTCTATTTTTTATAACAAAAGCAAAGAAATAAATTTGTAATAATGCTTCGCATCTTTTTCATTGACAGATGAGTATATTTATACACTATACAAGTGTTGATATTGACCATTGATTTTTATTTGTTTTGATCTAATGGTTGTCATCTGTAACAGAATAACAGTATCGGTTATTTGTATAGCTGCAAGAATGAGTGACTCAATCTGGTGATATGCAGGTATAGAGGAGCTCTTCTAGAAGACTTGTCAAGAATACAGGGCTGCAGCATATGGGTCGGTCTCACTTCTTAGGCTTTAATAAACTGTTGGCTTCAGTCCACTTGAATGTTTAACTTGGCTCATCATCGGTGGCCTTTCTTTCACCAAAATGTTGTTGTTTTCTCGAACATTCCCTGTCAAGCGAGAGTGAGGGAGATCTGACACACGAAGCTTGGAGATAGATCTAACACGCGAGGCTTGGATATTTGTTGACAACATTTTGGCGGCTGGCTTGTCTTTATCATCAACGTTGTTCTCTCGAGTATTCCCTGTCAGGCTAGAGTGAGGAAGAGCCGAAACATGGAGTTTGGAGATTAATATCGATGTTCTGGATGTCGTGAGTGGTTTTGTGAGTAAGTCAGCTAATTGATCTTCAGTATTTACATATCTCACATCTAGTTGCCCACTGATTATTTTATCTCGTATGAAATGTACATCGTCTTCGATGTGCTTCGTGCGGGCGTGAAAGACTGGATTTTGGGCAAGTGATCGAGCTCCATTATTGTCGCACCAAAGAATTGGTGTGTGTTGGAGAGTAAACCCTAGTTCTTTGAGTAGTGAGTGAAGCCATAGAATCTCTGTAGAGTTTTGAGCTAGGGCTCTGTATTCGGCTTCGGTACTGGAGCGGGATACTGTAGTTTGCTTCTTTGAACTCCAAAACACCAGATTGCCCCCTAGGAAGACACAACCACCGGTTGTGGACTTCCTATCGTCAGGATTTCCCGCCCAATCAGAGTCACTGTACGCCTGTAGTGACAAAGGATGTGGTGAAGGACGAAAATGGAGGGCAAGGTTAGTAGTACCTTGAAGATATCGAAGAACTCTCTTGCATGCAACCCAGTGTGTATCTAGAGGGCAAGATAAAAATTGACTCAATCTGTTGACAGTGAAGCTGATGTCAGGACGTGTGTGACACAGGTACTGAAGGGCGCCAATGATGCTGCGATACAGAGTGGGATCAGCAAAAGGATGACCATCAAGAGCAGATAGCTTGGTGCCAAGGACAAGAGGAGTTGGACAGGGGGAGCAGGCAGACATTTTGGCACGAGCAAGGAGATCCAATGTGTACTGGCGCTGAGAAAGGTATAAACCTGACTTGTCTCTATACACTTCAAAACCAAGAAAATGATTAATACTGCCCAATGTTTTTAAAGCAAATCTGCTATGTAGCTGATGTATAATCTGCTGGATGTCTGCATTTGAGTTCCCTGTGACTAAAATGTCATCAATATAGATTAATAATAGTAATAGGGAACCATTGTGACGCCTATAGAACAAAGATGTGTCAGACAGTGAGGGAAGGAAACCCCATTGTAGGAGAGTGGTCTTGAGAGTATTGTACCAAGCCCTTGGAGCCTGCTTAAGGCCATAGAGAGCTTTGTTGAGCTTACAAACATGGTTAGGCCGTGTAGGATCAATGAAACCAGAAGGTTGAGTGATGTAGATATCTTCAGCTAGGGAGCCATTTAGGAAGGCATTGTTGATATCCAATTGCTGGATGTCCCAATGGTGAGAAACTGCAAGAGAAAGCATAACCTTGATAGTAGAGGACTTGACCATAGGACTATAGGTTTCGGTGAAGTCAAAACCTGGGGTTTGACTGAACCCTTTTGCCACGAAACGAGCTTTGTATTTGTCAATAGCACCAGTAGATGTGTACTTGATGCGAAACACCCACTTAGTGCCTAAGAGCTTCATAGATGAGGTAAAGGGGACTAAATGCCAGGTATTGTTGAGGTGAAGGGCTTGAATTTCATCTGCCATGGCCTGGTGCCAGAGAGGGTCTTGGAGAGCTTCAGTTGGGTTTTGGGGGATTCATGGAGGTATGGAGCAGGATGTGGAGAGATATGCTTTAGGCTTAAAGATACCACTCTTTGAGCGGGTCTGCATGGGATGAGAGTTAATAACAGTGGTAACAGGGGCTGGGGGAATATTAGTGGAGGCTGGCTGAACTGTATTGTGCGCAGGGTAAGTATGTGGAGGTGAGAATTGAGCAGACAGAAAATGAGGAGAAGAGTTTACCTGTGGTGCAGTGGATGAAGGATGTTGTTGCAGGGAAGAGTCTACTGGCCAAGACTGAGCAGGAATAGCCTGTATAGCATCTGTTAGGACAGAAAGTGGGAGGCTGGAAGGGCCTGGAGAGCAAGAAGAGGATTTACGGAAGAGATCTGAATAAGGGAAGTCAGTTTCATTGAAGGTAACATGCCTAGAGATGTAAACATACCCTTTAGGATGAAGACATCTGTAGCCCTTATGAAAGGGGCTGTAGCCGAGAAAGACACATTTACTTGTATGAAAACCTAACTTGTGTTTATTGTAAAATCGTAGAAAGGGAAAACAGGCACAGCCAAACACTCGGAGATGATTGTAGGAGGGTTTATGGTGAAAAAGTTTCTGAAAAGGGGACTTATTGTGAAGGTTTGGGGTGGGTAGTATATTGATTAGATAAGTGGCTGTGTGAAAAGCTTCAAGCCAGTAATGGAGAGGGATATTGGCATGAGAGAGTAGGGTGAGTCCAGTTTCTGTTATGTGTCTATGTTTTCTTTCTGGAATTCCATTCTGTTGATGGGTATAGGGACAACTAAATCTGGTTTGTATACCGTGGGTTGCAAGAAAAGGTAAGAGAGCAGTAAATTCACCACCCATATCACTGTGGAGGGCTTTTATTTTCTGATTTAGTTGTAATTCAACTGAGGCTTTGAATCTGGTAAAAGTTGCTAATGTGTCTGATTTGTTTTTGAGGGGATAAAACCAAGTAAATCGAGAAAAGGCGTCCACAAAGATAATGTAGTATCTATACCCATCTTTAGAAGGATAAGGACTAGGACCCCATACATCAGTATGAATTATTTCTAGGGGTTTAGTGACAGAAATGGGATGTGATTGGAATGGTAATTTATGGTGTTTACCACATTGGCAAGAATCACAAAAATGAAGAGATTTAGAAGAAAATTGATGATTCATTGATTTGAGAACATGCTGTAAAACAGATGCATTAGGATGCCCTAATCGAGCATGCCACATGTTTACATTAAGCTCAGAGAGCAATGCAGTACATGATTTAGGGAAAGTAAAACGAGAGTGGATAGAGGTAGGTGATGGAGAGGCTTCAAGGCTGTACAGACCATTCTTGAGCAGTCCCTTGAGTAGTATCTTCCTTGTAATTTTGTCCTTGAAAACACAACAAGAGTCAGTAAACTCCACAACAATATTATTATCTTTAGTTAACTGAGAAATGCTGATAAGATTTTTGCTAATTTGAGGTACATGTAGGATATTATGCAGTTGGAGAGGAGTGGTAGAGTAAGAAGGGATAGAGGAAATACCAATATGAGAGATAGGAAGATGATTACCATTACCAACTGTCAGCTGATCTTGACCTGTATAGGAATTGTGGAGGGTGAGATTGGAGAGATCAGCAGTAACATGATTTGTGGCACCACTGTCAATGAACCATTTGGAATCCGTGTTTGAGTCAGCAGTGGGCTGTGTAGGGTGATGAGCTAAATAGGCTTGGGGAGGCAGTGGGGGACCCGAGTGAGTGTGATTTGTAGCTGGTCTGGTACCTTGCCAATGAATGTCAAACCGTTTGTGACATTTGAGGGCATCATGACCCGGTTTGCGACAGAGTTGGCAGTACAGGCGATTGTTTCTGCCCCCTCATCCGCGACTACCTCTGCCTCGATAGGAACCTCGACTATTGGAAGGAGCTCCGTGAGGATGCTGAAAATGTTGAGCTAGATTGACAGAGGCATTAGGGATAGAAACTTGAGAGATAGCATGTTGCTGTTCTAGTCTTGTCTCATGCATCATTAGTGTGTAGAGAACATCCTGTAAAGAAGAAATGCCAAGAGAACTGGTTAAAAGAACCACAACTGAATCATATTCACTGCCTAGACCACTTAGGGCACTAAGAACAAGTTCTTGTTCTGTGACAGCATGACCAGCAACTTTGAGGGAGTCTCCAATGGACTTGATCTGCTGAATATAGTCAGCAATGGAAGAAGCACCTTTCTGCATGGAGGAGAACTTCTGTTTGAGCTGCAGAACCTTTACTAAAGAGGTTTGCGCATAAAGCTGGACTAGAATTTCCAAAGCTCATTTGAGGAACTGGCATGATTCACTTGTCCAATGACAGAATCACCGATTGTGGTGAGTAACCAGCAAAGCAGAAGCTGGTCAATGCGTTTCCAGTTTTTATAAGCTGGGTTGGGAGTTGAAATAGGAGTGGAGGATCTATCGGATGAAGGAGTGAGGAGAATGGCTGGTGGTGGAGAATGATCAGCAGATATATAACTCTCTAAATCCAGCGCTCTAATGGAAGCTAAGATTTGTGGCCTCCAGTTTAGATAATTGTTCTGATCAAGTTTGAGAGGAAGATTGAAGTTGAGGGTTTTTGCAAGGGCAGAAAATTCAAGAGGATCTGTGGAGGAAATAACATGACTAGTATCAGATGAAGAGGAGGATGCCATTTGACGATTAGTCTATGCGAGCTCTGATACCATGAAAAGATTGAGACAGAGAAAATATATTTGTAATAATGCTTCACATTCTTTTTCATTGACAGATGTGTATATTTATACACTGTACAAGTGTTAATATTAACCATTGATTTTTATTTGTTTTGATCCAATGGTTGTGAACTGTAACAGAATAACAATATCGGTTATTTGTATAGCTGTAAAGAATGAGTGAATCAATCTGGTGATGTGCAGGTACAGAGGAGCTCTTCTAGAAGACTTGTCAAGAGTATAGGGCTGCAGCATATGGGTCGGTCTCATTTCTTGGGCTTTAATAAACTGTTGGCTTTTAGTCCACTTGAATGTTTATCTTGGCTCATCATCGGTGGCCTTTCTTTCATCAAAATGTTGTTGTCTTCTTGAACAATATATAGGGTTATCACTGGACAATATTATTCTGTTTAAATTAGAGTTTCTGACCTCAAACACTTTCAATTTGTAATTGCGCAATCTACTGAATTTATAGAAACATGGCCTATTTTAATATTTTTTTCCAGTTGTACCAATCTATAATAAAACCACCGATTGCATCCAATTTTGTATTCCTCTGATATATGTTACATATAACTTGCACAGTTCTTATCCTCCATCCTTTTGCGATGGCCTATCTATTGAGCAAGACAGTCTAAAAAACACTCCACAACATTTCTTCTAAGGTGCAGCCTCGCATGTTTGTCGGCAGTGAAAGGATGGAAGAAACGATAAAAAACTAATTTCTTAATTATGTTTTTTTTCTTAAAGAAATGACCTAAACTAATGGTTTGAACAAACAGGTCATGCAGTGTTCTAATATGTCTGAGATGTATACCGATTCTTCCGACTGACTCTCACGATCACAAACGAGAGAGTTAACTTTCGAAGGGCAAAATGAAACAGATGACTTACATGAATAAAAGCAGATTTAGAATTTATAATATAAGAAGGGGAAAAGTGGGAAACAGAAGGCATAAGAGGACTAAACAGAAGAAGTGACAGGGCAGGTGCATACTTTGGATTAGATTACATCCCAATGATATCCCAAGTTCTGTCAACTTTTTATTGGTCCCACCCACAACATTGTATTAGATTTTGGAACATGGGAATGTTTATGTTTTACCGTAAATTCAGCCTAATATAAAGAGGTCAAACTCTATATCAATTACCTGTACAACCAAAATGCTTGAAGACGTTTAGCCTACTTGTAGGTGTAAGCTAAGATATACAAGGGCATTATTAATTATTCTATTCTATGGTGGAAAGTTAAGTGGGGACTCCTATTCCCTCCACATCAAATTCACTTTGATCATCTAGTTAAAGTATAATTTGAATATGGGCAACACCGATGATATGATGAGTATGTGCTAGGGATGCAACATATCAAAAATTGTTCGATTGATCGGAACAAGATTCCTGTTCTCAGTTAACGTTATGCTTTAACCCTTTTGGATTAACAATTAATTCAAAAGAGAGAATATGTTAGTCAAATGGCATTCAAGTAA
>JANZLY010000002.1:14109215-14121922 GCA_026770305.1 Erythroxylum gonoclados | reverse complement strand
CATCAATAGCATCAACCATGTAGAGGACTTCACAACCCTTCTTCTTCAACTTGTCAATGAACTTATATGCAGTGTTTTATGCAACCAATAATTATTTCACTCTCTGCACTTCATATAGCTGCATTAATATGTTTCTGAATTTCGGTCCTATAGCCTTTTATCCGTCTCATTTGATAACTTTAACAGTGCAAATTATTGTTACATTTTAGGTTGTTATTCGTACGGGTTCAAAAGTTCAATCACCTTTGGTGTCATTTGCAGTTGAGCAATATCTAGAGGTAATTAACCTTTTCTGCTGGTGTTTTTTAATTTTGGAGTTCATGTTTGTTGTTGGTGTTCCTTTGAATGATTAGGAATTGTAATTGAGTTGGTCTTTTTGATTGAATTGAGGTTGCAATATATCAATTGGACCTTCTTGTTTTTTTCAATTAATCACTCATCTTCTGTCTATGAACCATCATTTTCAATATAAGGCCTTCTTAAGCAACCATTTTTAATACTCTTTGTGCTTGTTTTAAGCCATATAAGGCCTTCTTAAGCAAGTGTAAACTTTATTCTTTTAACCTTTGATAACAAATCTTTCAAGTTGCTCTGTATAAATTTCCTCACCCAAGTAACTATTGCGGAAAGTTGACTTCATATATAATTGGAATACCTTTTACGAATTTTGAGTTGCATAGAGCCAAGATTAATCTAATATTGTCATACCTTACTATTAGACCAAAGGTATCAAAAAATTGATGCTAACTTGCTAAAAATAACCTGTCACAATTAATCTTGCTTTCAATTTGTTTATAGAACTATTATAATTCATTTTGGTTTTGAAAAGTATAAGAACTTAGAGAATTTGCATGATGGAGGTAGAGAGCATAGATAAGATACACGATCGTGCACAGTGTTTTCCTAACATAAAAATTTTAATAATCTTTATATTTTACGGCTATTTTTGGCTAATTAAGTGAGGAAACCCTAGAAGACTTAAGAAGTATTTAAAGCAAATAAAAACACCAATTTAGCCTTTGCCTCCACACTTGAAGTGCAATATATATTTCTTTTAAGCATTTGAGAAACACTAAGAAGACTTTGAATTATTTTAGGCACATATAACACATCTGAAATGGATTTGGTACCTTTTAGAGTGTTTATGACAACTATACCTTTGCCTTTGCCTCCACAAATTCACCATTTTCCTCTTTAATAAGTATGCCAAAGCCTAACTTAGCCTTTATGATTTTCAACCAATAAGTCCATTTATTTTTTAATGCCTCATTTAACTCATATTTTGGTCTTTCAGTCATATTTTGATTAGCTTTTATTTGATCCTTTTATATTCATCTTTGTTTATAGTCCACCAAAGCACATTAATATGCAGTCACATTGTTTCAAGGCATGCACTTTAGAGACCTAAAAACATGAGGCCATGACTATGAAATCAAACACCAACACTGTATATAGTGAAAAATCATTTGTATTGAAAGATAGAAATGAGTCAGATGTTCTAAGATAAAAAGAAAGAGTTTAGGGTGTCTACTAGTACACTTCAACTTATAAAACATAAACTAGTACACTATTTTGGCTCATCTGAATCAATGCGATTGAGTACCCTAAGAGACTCATCATTCTTAACCTAACCTAATGTATTCAGATTGTCACGTAACAGTCAAGATGGATGTGAAGCATAATCTTCTAGTTTTACAAGAAGTCATATCTATTAACTATGTTGGATTACAGAAACTTCGTATTTTTGTTTCAAGGCATGCACTTTAGAGACCTAAAAACATGAGGCCATGACTATGAAATCAAACACCAAAACTGTATATAGTGAAAAATCATTTGTGTTGAAAAAGTATGGTTTCTGATTTTGTCTATAATAATCTCTATACAGCAACTATTTCTGATTTTGTTATTATGAATAATTCAGTGGAACAAAACTTAGATCTTAACCATAAATAGAATATGCAATAAATCACATATTTTATTAGTTATGAAAGGTTAAAACCTCCTTTAGTTATAGCATAAAGGATTTAGAATGTGTTATACCGTGGATGGATTCTATTTGTAATTAATCAAATTAACATGGAGATAAAAATTGTTAAATCCATGAATATTGCTGAAAATCAATTAGCCCAACTTCAAAATAGAAATCATTGAAGCATATAAAGCCTCATACATGTGCATGTTTCTCTTTAGTTCCTTCGTCTCCAGTATCAGCCTCTCCACCAAAAACAGCTTGGACTCCTATCCTGAGTTTAAAACTGAAAAAAAAACAGTATTGCTTGTCAAAGCTGACTTCATATTGGCATTATGACGTCAGCTTGTTAGTCCATGTTAGTCCATGTGAGTGTTTTCGAAACATCAGTAAATTCCTATGGGTCCACTTTTTGACCATACATACTTTCACTTCCAAGTTTACAGCATGTTATGGGATCTTGCATGTATTTTACAATAATCACTTCCATTTATAATTAGATACATGAGATTAGGTCCACAAACAGTTGATGAAGGAGAATGGCATTAGGCATTTGACAGTAGCAGAGGTAGCAAAGATACTAAACAGTAGAGTATTCCCAATTAAACAGGTTTTCCGGAATTCAAAACATCCAGTAGTATGTTTGGAATTCAAGAGCTTCCAGAAAAATTTGTATGAACTTCCAATTAAAAGTATCAAAAGCCTTAAAAGAAATCTTTCTTCCAATTGCAACTTTTAATATTCCTTTCAGAATTGTAATCTTTCAAGATCTCTTGAATAAGCAGTATGTTTTCCCCTATAGATTTACCTTGTATAAATGCACTATGAGTAGAATTAATCATTAAAGATAAAGCAGTCTTCAATCTAATAGCAAGGAGTTTTGCAATTACATTGTAGATCATGTTGCAACATAAGATAGTTTCATAGCCTGCTAATGATTCAGCTTTTTGGGAACCAGAAAAATGTATGCGTGATTTATCTCTTTCAACATTTGACAATAGGATAAACACTCTAAGACTACTTCTGTAAACAGATTGCCAATAATCACCCAATTTTTTTTAAAAAACCCTATCATGAACCCATCAAGTGCTAGAGCTTTAGAGGGATGTAAGTTAAATAAGATCTCCTTAACATCCAAGCTAGTGAAGGGAGCAACGATTGAATCCTTGAGTTCCTGTGAAAGGGGACTATCAATGAGAGTATGAATATGATGAGTATCATAAGAGCAAGCTTCAGTGCCCTAAGCTATAGGAAAAATTCCCTTGTAAGCTTGGATAAAGATTATTGATCAGAGATTAATTACCCTAGGGGTCTTTAAGTTCAACAATTGTATTTCTGTTCCTCTTTGCAAGAAAAGATGCATCGAAGAATTTGGTATTGGAGTCACCATCTCTTAGCCAATTAATTCAAGCTTTTAATTTTAAGATTGAATTATGCAACATTAGAGCTTCCTGATGATTCTTTAATCTAGCACAGTTTGTTTGCTTTAGAAGATCATTATGTGGAGATAGATAACAAGCCTTTTAAGCCTCAGTCAGCATTTGATGAGTAACTTTAGTCTGTCTCTGATTAGCTTTTAAAAAAACTTTAAGAGATTGTTTAACCCTTCGTAGCTTTTGCAATAGTTGGAAAGATTTAAAACCATCCACATTGTGGTTTGAACAAGATTCTACCAAATCTTTAAACCCTTCCAGTTGTGTGAGGCCATTAAAGAATCTGAAAGGAGCCCTAGGATGTTGTATAGTTTGGATTTTGTGAATGCTAATATAAGAACGATTTGAGAAAGAGTTTCCCCAAATTTAGCATAGGATTAAGGATACTGAGCCAACCAACTTTGGTTTACTAAAGCTTTATCAAGCTTTTTCCAAATCAGCAATTGGCCTTGCTGTTTATTAGACTAAGTAAATAGTCTCCCTTTGTATCTCAAATCAATGACTTTAGCTTTGCAAAACAAATATGCTAACTCGCTCCATGTTGTAATGTGAAACCCCTTTCCACCTTCTACTTCATTATCAGTGAATATGCAATTATAATCTCTGATTACAAGCCTAGGATTAGTAGTTGTGGTTACCAAGGAATGCAAAAAGTGTCACAAAGAGGCTCTTTGAAATTGGAAATTCGAAGCATATATTAATGATAAATCAAATGTAGTGGCTACCCCTTTCAACTTGCAATTCAAATGGATAAGTTTCTCATTTTCTGCCACTACTTGAACTGTGATTTTATTGGAATTGTAGAAGCATAGTATCCGACCATTAAAAAACAAGGAATGATTTGAAATCATATGTGCAAGTTTTATTTTAATTTCTAAAAACCCTACTATTAGAGGCTTTTTGCCTAACACCATATCTTTAACCATTGCTTTTTTAAGAAGGTCATTTAACCCTCTAACATTCCAGACTATAATCATTTAGGGAAGATACCCATATAAGTTTATTCTTAGCCCTTTTCCTTGAAGAACACCTTTTAAAATTAGCTAATTGGGCTACTAGTTTTGCATTTGGATTGGCCTCTAGCAAAATTACAGTTCTCATTTGTAACTAACTCAATGCTACCCGATTTTTTTCTCACTAGAGCAGTCCCCTTGCTTAGATATTGGAGGTTCCTTCTCTGCTGGGACATCACTTAAACTATCATGGACAGTTAATTTGTTCAGATAGGGATTTGGAACTTTCATGCATTAATTCAGTTATAGTTTGTGATGATCTCTACCCCTGCATCATGTTTTTATAAAGTTGAGTTGTTTGGACTTGGAAATGAACTATCTTATCCTTCAAACCCGAGCTGACACTTTATTCTAAATGATTATTTTAATGTTTTGTTTCGGTCACTTGCATCATTCTTATATTGTCACATTTGCATGTGGGTCTACCGGAAACAGCCTCTCTACTATGTAGGGGTAAGGCTGCGTACTATCGGACCTCCCCAGACCCTGCTTCATTGCGGGATTTCGGCCTGGGTGATGATGATGATGATATCATGACTATCAAATGAGATTAGGACTTTAATGATGTATTTAGTTACTCTTACTATTTTATTCAAAATAATATCCCTCACTACTATTTTGAAAAGGTTAGTTTAATATCTCTAGTAGGCTATGATCTATTCAAATTTAGATGGTCTTAAGATTGTTCAATATATAACTAAACATAAATTAATCATATTTATTCTTATAATAATAGAAGGTAACAATGTAACTTCAAAGGTAAGTGATAAAAACTCCTTCTTTCCTTTCTAGTTTTAGCACAATTGAAGATGTATACTAGTTCCTCCTATGCTGATCACCATCTGTCCATCTCACCTACTCTCCTTGACGACAATTGCCTAGATTGCTAATGTCCTACATCCGATTTTTTTTAGATTTCTTTCTCATTTTTGCTCCTCATTTTAGGCCTTTCATTGATCGACTTAAATAAGGACTATATCGTCTTTTCCATGTTGTACTCTCAATTCTTGCCTTATTGCTTACACTTTCAGGCAAATTCTTTTTAAAGTTATTGCCCGTTACAACTTTTCAGTTATTTGTAGTACCTTTCTTAGGAAATAAGACAAACCATCTTGATAATCTCACAAACCCTTTGTCATTCCTGCCACCGTTCTCACCTCCCTAAACCCTCTGGTTCCACCAATAAAAACTGCCCAAACCCTTCAATTTTCCTTTAATCAACCAATCCCTAACTTGAAAGCAACTCATTGGAGAAAAGAATGGTGAAATACAGTACTATACTCCCCTGGTCATAACGGAAGGTAAATCAATGGTAGCCCTTAATATACAGATTCTTAAGAAGGGAGCTAAGGTGTGGTTTTCCACTCTAGTCGATCAAATTATTCTACAAAAGGATATTAGATTTCTTGCTAGTGAAGGACTAGGCTCTGAGAGCTTAGAAAAATAAGGGGCTGGTAGAAGTTTTTATATAATTTAGAGACACTAGGCTATGGATCCTATAATTTAAGGCTACCAATCTTGCATTCTTATGGATACATAAGGTAAAACTATTAGAGCTAATGGATTTGTTTCCTAAGCTACTTTTGTCATCCATGCACCTCTATAATTTGTAAAATTACGAATGTATGTAAACTTGCTACAAAAAGATAGGTATGTAAGTCAACTTAACGTTAAAATCCTTTCAAGACGATATATAGCCCTTGAGATCCTCTGTCCCCAAATATCCTGTCTTCTCTGTATCCCTTACATCCAAGCCATTCATTGTCAAAGGATATAAGAATATGTCCCAATATATAGGCAGTTAAATATATAAGGGTGTTTATCTCTCTAATAACTCTCTAAAAGGTGGAAAAAGTAACCCACATATGGTCAGATGGATGATCAAGATTGATCTGGATCAATAGTTGAGATTAAACAACACTTTGCTTCTACACAAGTGGCGTCAACGTCTTTTTGATGTTTGTATTTCCAAAAGAAATATTCCTCATGAGGCTTACAAGGGATGATTTCTATCAAATCTTGTTAAGAGAGACTAAAGGTGAATTATTCACAATTATTGTCAATCTATCATAATAAGTCTTATCAAAGGAAAAGTAGATGAGTTGTTAAAGATGATTGTCAACCTCTCAGGTCATCAACCTATCTTACGGAAATCTACTGCTGAAAAGTCATAGTAAATTTGTCAAACATGGTTTTAGACTTGTTAAAATCAGACGTGCTTAAGGTGACTTGATATTGGGTTTGCTTTATCTAGAGATACCTATCTTTAAGAGGTATGTCAATATTTATTAATGGCTTTTAAGAAATGTTCTTGGATTATTCTTGACATGTCCTTTACATGTTTACAGTGCATATTATCAAGTTATTAATAGATGATTTTAGAATGGATGAAGGTCAATAAAACCACTATCCCTGTCGACATATGAGTACTAAAACTTTCACTTTCAAAAAAGTAAGTTTTGGTAAGAAACTAAAGGACAACTAATACAAACCTAATAGGTGTACAAATCAAGCCTAAGTTAGTTCAATACAGCCCAATAATCTTTTTCAGGCTTGCAGGGTTTAAGTTCACATAAAAGGTATAATTGTTTAAAAAAGGTAAGTCCAATCAAAATATGATTTAACTATATGAGGAAGTTACATAAAAAAAAAAAAAAAACTATATGAGGAAGTAAAGTCCTAATCAAAGACTAACTAGGTACATAATAGAGGTTAGATTCAAGTAATTATAGATAGACTCAAACTATATATCTTAGAAGGACTGCCTATAAAAGAAGATAACTATCTAGGGTAAGTTCTCATAATTATTATCATCAAAATCAAATAGAGTTTTTTCTTTCATGTTTTACACCCTTCAATTTTCACTAACTTGAGTACCAAAGTGTGTTTTGAAATACACTTGGCCTTTTGAGTAATTATTTTTGTAGGCATGCATACCTAAGATTTGCAAAACAAACCTACCTAAACTCAGTCTAGATTAATATGTAAATGTAATATAAATCTTATAATTATAATCTAATTATAATTTCAATTACAAAGTATATTTACATTGTGAACTTTATATTATAAATTAATTAATTAAATAGACTTATATAGAATAAAAATATCACAAATATACAATCAATCAATTGACTATAGATATAAACCAACAATTATATCAACTATTTTGCTATAATTATATTTTGAATAAGACTTCATATAATTATTTTTTGGCTTTAGAAATAAGTGTGCAATTATTATTATGTAGTATGTCATAGACATAATTATGATATCGAAGAATTTGCTGTCCAAATTAGATTTGAATTAGTTTTTGATTAATTATTTGATCAGTTTTAAAACAATAGCTTCGAAGATTTTGATATATTGTTGAAATTTTGAGAGTGCAATTTTTTTGGGATAAATTGAACAGCTTTTGTATTGTAATTAGTGTGATGGTATTTAATATTCAGAAGTAAATTAAACCATTTAAACAGGAAATATAGTAAATAAGAACTTTATAAGCCAATATAAAGCTAGACAGTGATCTCTGGCCGTCTCATCTTATTTATTTGGATCCATACAGGCAAATAGTTAAAAACACTTTCTGATCCACACTTACAACGAGATGTATGTATTGATTATAACATTATTGGATCCTGAGCGCGTGTCAATTATAGTCAGTTTTGCGCTTGAGAAGGATAAACATTTCAATTTGGTGATTGCTCGCTTCATCATGTGCTGAGTAATTCTCCTCAAGTTTCTTCACATAGTAGTTGAATATCTCCTCGACCATGTTTTCTCCAAAGTGCATCTTCACGAGTCCCTCAGAAATTGTCCTGAACTGCACGCAGAGAGCTTGTGGGCCGAGCTTCATCGCACGGAACATGGCATGATCCCACTTCTCCAGGTTTTCAATGCTGAAGTATCCATTTTTCTTTATTATTTCCTCCAACTCTTTGACCGTGGCAAAGTACAGTGGCAAGTTGAAGGAGTCTACCTTTTCTTTAGCTATTACTCCCTACAAAAGCAATGTTTAATGAATAATCTATGCATCAATGATTAAAAAAAAAAGGAAAAGAGTACATAGTCATGATCCACTCTAAAATATTCGATTAAACTTAATAAAAATTCATATTGAAACCAAGTTGATTGTATTTGGCTGTGAATGAGGTTTTGTTGTCTGATTAGTAAAACCCGCTGCGTTCAGATATGCCTATGCACCAATGGGATGATCCAATTCAATCGGAATTCATTTTATTTTAATGGTTTCATGTGCTTATGATTACTCCAATTTGTGCCCTACAGAGACTAAATATGTAGCGGAATATGGTGAAAGCTATGAACTAAAAAGCGAACATTAGTTAAAGGATAGTCGAGTCTTACCATCTTGGACAAGTCAGCGAGGCAAGATCCAAAAAGATTGAAAATTATACCAGTGCTTGTTTGGGACATTAGAACTCCATCTGGACGGCCAGGGCTTTGGATCACCATCAATCCACCACCAACAATTTCTTGTGCTCTAGCAGTGAGAAATGTATCCACATCACTCGCATATTGGCCCAAGAACGCTTTGGCCACTTCTTCAGAATGCTCGTTACACTGTATTATACTCCCTTTGTTCCATGCAGGAGAGTTACAGTCCAAAACTTCTCTCGGAATCTTAGAGAGCCATAGCAGTGCACAGGATGAGAATCCGATATGAAGAGAGGATTTTGGGAATAATCTAACGTAGAAACTGCCAGGAACTCCAGCAGCAAAATATTTCTGATACGAAGGAAGAGTTCTGAAGAGAGTGTTGAAGTCGTTGTCATTGAGATCATTGAAGAACACTTGGAATTCTAGCGGAGGAGAGTCCTTGTTTTGGGCACGGTATTTGATCCCCACGGCTTCTATGATGTTTTCCACTCCAAAGAAGGTGTTGGGTCCAGCGGAGCAGCCAAAATCAGCTATAAAAAACTTGTTTGAGGTATCGAAAATCTTGAAGTCAAGCTTGTTTTTGATGCCCTCAATGATCATAAGCTTTCCCCTCTCCACCACTCCCTTCTGTAGCCATTAGTTAATTGTGAAGTGAGAACATACTCTCATGTGTTTATGCTTATATGTGAACGTGAAGTCATTAAATAAGCAGCTGTGATAGCAAGTGAAATGGATACAAGTTAGGAGTACCTGAAAAGGAGAATTTTTAGCATAGCTGAGAGGCCCATCGCCGCCAGTCATGGGACGTGCTTCTATAAATGTATGCTCTAAGCTTGCCATCTCTGTCTCTCGTTCCTGTTGTTATGCTCCTAACATCAAACCATATCAGACTTTACAGCAATAACTTTCAGTTGAAATGTCAAATCTAGGCCGGAGATAAAATTTAACTAATCAATCATGCTTGACTTCTATCCTTTGAGTTAACTCGTTAGCAGCACATAATGACTCTATTTTTGTTTTGTTAATCTACCTTGCATCCCGTGTCAAATAGACAACTCACTAATCTGGCTCGCCTTTTGGGCAGCAAAGCTCTCTCTCGCGAGTTTTAAAGCAATTCTATTCTCTCGAGACCTTGGTTAAGGATGGAGGAGTTCGTGCCGTCCACTATAGACCTTGGGCGGGGAGGATTATTTTTACTTATCTAAAAAGTTAAAGTTTAATTAAAAAATGATAATATTAAATAAAAACTAATTGGTTTATTATAGTTTATAAAAAAAGTATTGATTCATGAAACCTAACCGATCAATTAACAAATAGGTCAATTTTTAGTAACAAAAATTATTTGAATAAATTGAAGAACTAAATTAGTTCGGTTTTCTAATTATTGTTAAAAACCAAATCATTAATTCTTCTTCAATATTTTAAGACTTGGGTATTATTTGTAATTTACTTTAACCATAATTAACACAATTACCATCTATGGAAGTGTAATTCATAATCTGTAATCCAAAACTTTGTTTTCAACCCAAAACAAAATCATCTGTGACTCCTTAGTAGTTTAAAACTTGGAGTTTGAGATTTGCGTTACAACAACAACACTCAGTACAAATTTTGCTGTTTTGCAAATATTTTGACATTTACGTTAAAAACTATAAAACATGGCATGCCTCAGCAATGAAATCCATTGAGAAAGAAAGAAAACACTTCTTGTAATGAGTGATAACGATATCAAAACTGAGGCAAAAGAATAATTACAGAAATATATAAAAAAATTACAAATTATTATGTACGTTGGATAATTTATTTAATACGTATTTAAAAATATATAATAATTATAAATTTAATTAATATTTATTTAAAAATATTTCGAAAAATGATTGCTGTTTGAGATTCACCCTACTCATTACCATTCCAAACTTTACTTGACAAAAACCTGGCAAATAGTTATCTGCTGGAATGCGTGGCATGGAAGGGGAAGCTTAGCTCAGGTCCAAGTTTAGAACAGTAGTTACGTGATCGACAAGAGGTAGAGCAAGTCATTGAACAAAATAATAAGGAATTTTTGTACCGAAATGAAGAGCAGAGAGCAGAGAGAGAGAGCTGATCATGCAATGCAATACGACACACAACCCAATATTCTAAAAGTGGTTTTGTGGGGGGTAGTTCTTGATGCCTGTATATAATCATACAAAAGTTGGCATAGCCTATTCTTTTTATTAAGGTCATAGGCTTAATCCTTTAGTTAACCAATAATTTAATGGGGAATTGTGTATGTTGAGCCACAAAGGAACTTGTTTCTAATTTTGCTTCTCTAATTGGATACTAGGTTTTTAATGTTAAAGATATATCAAAGACCAGCTTCTATGGTTCTCCAACCATTTAATTTTGAATCAAAATTAAATAAGAAAACGTTCTCTTTATTCTTCAACTCGTCCAACAATCCTTTTTTTTTTCTAGTTATATATATCTAAAAAATGTATCAAAGGGAAAGCTGGACATTTTTTCCAACTAATGTTGATTTCCATTTGTATGTATCCTCTCTAAGAACTTCTATAAATGGTATAATAATGTAACTCCTATCAAATTTTGATGGAGGGAAAATTAAAGCTTCTCTATAGGAGAAAAGTATCCAACTATTTGGTGCCAAACTTAAGAGGGAATGGGGTTAGAGTTCAATAGTACAATAGGTGGAGGAGGGATCTGATAAGTTTGAGATTGTTAAGACAGTTGAGGCAAGGTCAATAGCGCTAGGGTGGGAGGTTTGAAGATTGGATGTGGAGTCAAGGAAAGTACATAATATACTGGAGAAGTAGAAAAATCAAAGGCAAGAGGCTTAATGTTTGAAAAAGGATTCAACGATGGAACAAGGTTTGCTAGAGAAGAAGAGAGGTCTTTGAAGGGCTTAAAGGGAGGAAAGTTGGATGAGCTCAGTAACTCAGTCTAGTTAGGAATGAAGTAGACATGATACTAAAAAAGAAAAATGAGTAAACCAAGAAATTGAAAACTAAAAAATAGTTCCCAAAAAGATAAGAAATAAAAGGCAAGATTAATCTCCAACTATAAGAAAGCATAAAAAGCACAAAAAGGACCTAAAAAATTATTAGAGTTCCACTTGAAAACCAAAAGAGAGGTCAAGAACACTTGCTAGAAATGTTGTGCCAGTTGTAGTAGCTAAATTGAAGTAAGAGTAGCAACTGGAGAGCTGGAAAGTCAAAAGCAAGTTTAAAAAGAAAGGAACAAAGAAAGAGAGTTGAACACAACCAACCAAGAAAAAGAATGCAACACAAACTAAAAAATAAATGAAACAAGTGTAGCAAATAATATAGAGAGATTAGTATGGTTTCTAAAATGGAAGGACATCTTTAGTGTAGCACCCCACTCCCGCAAGACACGTGCCCGACATCTTGAGGGATATCTGAGTCCGTGCCCCTCGAGGGTGGCATGCTAGAGCACTCAGTAATTCAAAAATCGGTATAATTATTTTTTGAAACAACACAACCATATGCGGAAATAATAACCAATTCGGGCCCTCATTCATTCATAAACATTTTCAATCAACACAATACAATCAATAGAATTTCAATAGCCAATTGGGGCCCATTACAAATACAAAACACTTTAGTCACAATGTTTATACATTCCACCATAAAAACCTTTGTATACACATTATACAAAAATTTCAGAATACATTAATTTACAGAAATCGCGGAATACAAATTTATACAAAAATAAGAAAACACTAATGCAGACGTGAACTGATCTCGACCTCTATCTCTCACTTATATGCTATAGGTACACTCTCGTTTGCCTAACGGGTATGCTTCTGAGTCCTGAAAAATATTTGCAAATTTTGGGTGAGTTTTGCGAACTCAATGAGGTAACCATCATCGATGGTTC
>JANZLY010000002.1:11866485-11878088 GCA_026770305.1 Erythroxylum gonoclados | reverse complement strand
GATTTCTTTTTTGTTTTTGTGAAAGGCCGATTGCTGCTACTTTCAGAGTGAGAAAATGAGTCCCCAACAGCCCTGCTACTTGCTCCGTGCGTTTCATTATGCCAGAGCCTAATCTTCCAATTTTAGGGTTTTAGATAAAGATCTTTAATTTAATTTTCGATTGTTTAATATACCTTTAACCTGGGGCCCTTCTTCTCACATGTTCAATGGTCCATCCAGTTTTAAAACATTGGAATTTAAGGTTTATCTCATTTGTTTTTCGTTCTTTGTTTCTGACATTATTCATAACCTCTACCTTGCAGGTTCTGCAGCAATGAGCTCTTTCCTCTTGTAGAGCTCCTTCAAAGACTCGAGTTCTTTGTTTTTGTTTTCCTTGAATGAACTTTTCTGATTTTGAATCATCCTATTCTTAGTCGACAATGAAGAGATTTGTATATATCAATGATGATGAATCACCAACCCAAGATCTTTATTGTGACAATCGCATATCAAATAGAAAATACACTTTGGTGAACTTTATTCCAAAGAATTTATGGGAGCAATTCAGGTATTTCTTTTTTTGTGCATATCCTCAATATTTAATAATTGGACGTTATCTTATGACATCCGTCATTGATGGAACAACTTTTTCCACTTCTACTTTCAGCCGGTTCATGAACCAGTATTTCTTGTTGATTGCCTGCCTTCAGCTTTGGTCACTAATTACTCCAGTAAATCCTGCCAGTACATGGGGTCCTTTAATTTTTATATTTGCAGTCTCAGCTACAAAAGAAGCTTGGGATGATTACAACAGATATCTTTCTGACAAAAAGGCAAATGAGAAAGAAGTGTGGGTTGTTAGACAGAGTGTTAAAAAACATGTAAGCAACCATCCATAGTGCTCCTTTTTTTCTTAATCCAAATTATGCCATTCTCTGTTCCATTAGCTGGAGAAACGTAACTGAATAAGCAACAAGTTAAGTTGATTGAGCTGGAATTTTTAATGAACTCTGTGACTTTAGATTGGTTCTCATTCTAGCGACTATTCATTTTTAATCTTTAGAGCAATGTTCCAATCCTGTTGAACCTTATCATTTCTCTGATTAGTACACTGGTACAGTAAATTGATCAATTATTTAAGTTTCTAGATATGTCTCTATCACCATCCACTAGAAAAGCCTTCTCTCCCTTGACCAAAATTTTGTGAGTCATATAGTGGGATTGAGCAGCCACACTTCCTTGTTCTTTTTTTGTTCGTTTTGAAACTCTTTTCAAAGTTTAGAAATTTTAGTCTATCTTTTTCTGTGGAAAAGGAACTCAGAGGAACTTTGTTGACATGAGGTTGACATGTATCATAGTAAAAGCACAAACTCTAGAAATGGCGTTATAAATGCCTGAAATCTCAATGGTTATTCTGATGATGATGTGCGTATAAACGTTTGTATCATTTTAATGCTTTTGGCAACTCATCTTTGTTTTTGATGTTTAATTATTTTCCTCGTTGGGCATTTATTCTTATTAGTTAGTGGTTTTCGTTCTGTAGATTCAAGCACAAGACATCCATGTTGGTAACCTGGTGTGGCTTCGTGAGAATGATGAAGTGCCATGTGATCTTGTGTTGCTTGGTACGTCTGAGCCTCAAGGGCTTTGCTATGTTGAGGTAAATATAAGGTTCTTGTAGTGAGGTATCCTTTCTGGCCATCGTTGACTCGTCAAAATAATACAGTTCTTTCTGGTCATTACTGAGCTTAAGGATCTTCTTATGCTCATTGATGAATAATTACCATTGCCATACAAAGATCGTAGGAATAGAAGTGAGAACCGCATCACTATTCTAGCAGATTCAGATAGAGCTTGTGTGGGTTGATTGTCTGTTTTCTAATTGGGAAGTGGCTCTTATTTGGAATGCTTGAATGTGCAGATTTTTCTGTTTACCTTGAGCTTTAGGATGCTATAATTTTTCTGTATACCTTGAGCTTTCCCACTATTTCTTTGTGACATTACTTTGATCTGTGTTTAATTTTGTGTTACACATATGATATTTTGTCGCAGTTCTTTCCACGTACTAGGATAGGATCCCTTTTTGTGGCATATCTTTGCCTAGGAAATTTACCCCTTTTGTCAGATACATTGTGTTTCCACTTTCCTTTTGAATGAAATCTTTTATATTCTATATTATGCGAATTACTCCAACTCTTCCTTTTAGGAGTATTGTTCTATGAACAATATCTGACATTTGCATGCATTGCAGACAGCTGCTCTAGATGGTGAAACTGACCTAAAGACAAGGGTAATACCCTCTGCTTGCATGGGGATAGACTCTGAATTATTGCACAAAATAAAGGCAAGTTTCTTGAGGATGTATAAATGTTATGTTTTCATCTTTTTTGCCTTGAATTTTCCTAGATTGTTATATTGTTTATTTTGGACCACAGGGTGTTATTGAATGTCCAAATCCAGATAAGGATATTAGAAGATTTGATGCAAACCTGCGGTTATTTCCTCCTTTTCTAGATAATGATATGTGCCCTTTGACAATAAAAAACACTATTCTCCAGTCATGCTACTTGAGAAATACAGAGTGGGCTTGTGGAGTAGCTGTCTACACAGGCAAGTTCATACTTTTTTCGGTTCACAGCCAGACCTTTTTCTCATAAGCAGTTTCCCTTATCCTCCCTTTATTTTCATATTAAACTTTAACATGTGAATGATAATTTCTTATTTAGTTAGGTAATGGTTTCTTAGGTATGTAAGAGGTTCTCCGCGACAGAATCTATGTGGATTGGTTAAGGGAGAAGGGGCACTTATCTGTTCATATTGTTTAATTGGTTGCGTGGAATTTATTGTCTAATAAGTCAAATTGTATTAGGAATGACAGGCTTGTCCATGGAGCTACTCCTTTATGTTCACCTCATTCTAATAGAATTTTACGCGAATGTATCATTCATGCAATTTTGTTGCTTTTATTTATAGTGGATCATCTGGTTTCTGAGTGGTTGGCAATCTTATTCATCATTAGGAGAAATATGATTACACTATTATGAGCCTTTTCTCTTTAAAGAAACTGAGTGCACAAGAATGCCAAACATTGTTGACAAAAAATTTCTGAAATTGCAATTCCTATGAGTAGCAGATTACCACTTCTCTCGTGCTGAGCCACTTTCTGAATTTTCCATGGGAGTAGGTGTTGGATTTTCTGCTATGTTACTGGATTCTCATTTCTTTTTTCTCTTTCTTTATCCTGTTTTTCTGTCTTTTATCACTATACTTTTTCTCACTGATGTTAAAAAAATGCAGTTTTTATCTAGGTGATTATGGTACATCATTTTCTTTAATCATTTGACTCATCTGCTTCTTTCCTTGCTTTCTTTTCAGGAAATGAAACAAAGCTGGGTATGAGCAGGGGTATACCTGAACCTAAACTCACAGCTGTGGATGCCATGATTGACAAATTAACTGGAGCTATATTTGTTTTCCAAATTGTGGTTGTTGTTGTTTTGGGCATAGCTGGTAACATTTGGAAGGACACAGAAGCTAGAAAGGTTTGTTGGACTTGCTCAATTATAGTTTCCTGCAGTAATGATTTAATCAAATTGAATGTTTAGTAGAAGAACCTTTTGGTATGTCTCAGCATTTGTAAATTGCTTGTCGACATAATGATAGTTGTTTCATAGCATATGGATCCTAGTCAACATTTTTGTGGCGGAAATGAGGCAATTCAGATTTGCAAAGTACTCACTAGTGACTGCTGGATGTGTACAATTTAAGTTTGCTTTGACGACAACATTGCTTTGGAAGTCTGTCATGAATACAGACATCAGCTATAAAGATTGCTTTAAGCTGGGGTCTTAAATTGGCTGTTTGTATTAGTTAATTGATTTTCTTGGTTTGTTATTAATTTCAGTTCACTTGTTCTGTCCTTTAATTTTCATGTCTTGTCCATAAGTGAAGATTGAGATATCCAATAATGCACTTCGTGTTTTCTTAAAATAAATTCACAAATGTAATGACTGCATCCAAAATTAATCTCTCATATTTTTGGTCACTTATGACAAAAATGTTCAGGGAGTCTTAAGTTTTCTTAATTTCCTAATTTCCTTTTGCATGCTTGATGGCACAAAATGATTGTAGGATTAGTAGCGTTTATATGGGTGCAACTGGAAAAGACAAACTTCATTTGGAATGCTGACCTTACATGAGAAGAAGATCTTTGTTCATAGAAAACTCTTTTTTAGTAAAATTTGGGAGTATTGATTGGAGAGGACTTATATATGGTGAAATTATAGCTATGAAACTTGGCGAGAATCATTCGATGATTGGAATTTTTAGTTTTGGAACTATGAGTGCATTCGCCCAATGTTTTCTATATGTTTTTGTGCTTACTTTCTTCGGCAAATGTGTCACGCTATCAAATGAGATCAAATATTTCTCCCTTCTATACTCAGCTCTGATAGTTTTACTTTGCCTTTTATTTCAAAATTAGTAATGCTTATTTTCATGGTTGGACCCTTGGATTTTTATTACATTGTTTCCACTCAATTTTTCTGCATCTTGTATCTCCCTTTATGTATTTCATTACTTTGTGGTTTTTCATTTTGTTTTTTTTGTTGAAAGAAAAAAGGCGCTCTGCCCCATACTCAAAGAGATGGGTTAGGAGGTGGAGATGGGGTGGGCAAACTTTTAGTAGTTTGGCTGTCTATAGTAACTGCAATCTTAGTGTAACTCTTCATTTCTATTTTGTTATCGTTGCGTTGTTTTTGAAATTTTACATCATCTTTCTGAACTTGACTCCTTTGCAGCAATGGTATGTGTTGTACCCAAGTGAAGGTCCATGGTACGAACTACTCATTATCCCTCTAAGGTTTGAGCTTCTCTGCTCAATCATGATACCTATATCTATTAAGGTAAACTCTTTATCATCTTTATTATTTGTTTCTGCTTTGTTATTTAGAAACTTTGGCACTTTAGCGTAGTGATTGATTGCGAATGCCTTCTATACATGCTTGAATGTAGTTAATTGTTTTATCTCTTATGTAATCCAGTAAGGCATCTTTATATCAGTTTCAAGCACGGATAAGAAGGTTCTAGTTGTAGAAAATTTGAAAACCTGCCCAATTTACTCCGAGGTTTCAGTTCCTTTGATCCAGATTGCAAGCATTAGGGAAGCTAAAAAGTGTTATCGATGAAATGCTTTTAATCAGGGTTATGATACCTGAAGGGGTTCAGGTTGAGAGGATAATGAACTGTGAACTTCGAGTACTAAATCTTTTGTATGATTAAGGAAAACAATTGTTGATCACTTATGTCATTAGGTTAGGTAGCAGAAATATAGCCAGCAGGTTCTGCTTGTGAGGAACAGAATGTTCCCAGCACAGTTCTCATAGTTTGATGTTTGAGGTGTAGAAATTAATTCTATGTCAACATTTGATAGTTATGAAATTTGTTGATTCACTGTCCTAAAATGGGTGTATGCTATTATAGAAAGATAAACAGATCTTCTGAAAGTAGTCTTATGTGAATATAGGAAATGCAAAACATAGATAATCTCATGATTATGTATTTTAACTAAATTCCAACAATTAATTGGTTTCAAAAGTAATAATCTAACTATGATGCTTTCTGATTTATTTTTTGAAAATATGCTTGAATATGTTGTCATATCATATAATGGGTTGATTTATAATGCGTCCTTTGTTTTTTAATTTATTTTGAGGAATATCATCTATTCAAATGTATAATGATCATTTTCTTATTTTACAGGTTTCGTTGGATCTTGTTAAGAGCTTGTATGCAAAGTTTATTGATTGGGATGCTCAGATGTTTGACTTAGAAACTAGTACTCCATCCCATGCTGCAAAGTAAGTTCAGTGATTGATATCAATGCCATTGAAGTTAAAGTTGAAAGGAAACCAAGTTTTTTTTGAAATATTTTAAATAGTTATCATTTTTGGTGGCAGCACAGCAACTAGTGAGGACCTGGGACAAGTTGAGTACATTTTGACGGGCAAAACTGGAACTCTCACTGAAAATCGAATGGTCTTCAGAAGATGCTGCATTACTGGTGTCTTCTACGGGAATGAGACCGGTGATGCTTTGAAATGGTTGCTTTCCACCACCTTCCACCTGATTTGAGCCAATCATTTTTATTTGCCACTGTCTTGTTACTTTCCTTGTTTTCTCTTTCGATTCAGCTTTTGAAAATAAATTTTACTCATTTTCCTTTTATTATCTACTTTAGGTGAATTTGTCGCTGATGTAGAAGCTATTAGTTCTCTTTCTTATCTAGGACCTTTTTTCTATGTCTGGCTGTATTTCCCATTGGTAATAACATTTTGTAGTTGCTATTGCAAAAAATGGCTATGCTAGGTGAAGTCCATATTTTAATTTTGGGAAGTCCATATTAAATTATAATATCTTAACTATTAGAATTTATTTTTTTCTTATCTACATCACACTATACACTTACATTTTTTTTTTCATTCGTAATTTTTACTAACTAATTTTATTGGTTCATTTCAAATATTCAAACTTAACACTATTTATTTATACATATTTAGCCAATCATAAAATAACCTATTAAGCCTTATGTTCGTATACATTTTTTAAAATTATTACTTTATTTTTAAAATTATCTACTAAAATATTATAACACATGTGACTCATATACATTTATAAATTTTATTTTATTAATTCATTTCAAATATTCTGATTTTTCCTTATTTTCTCCCAAACAATTTATCTACATTAACAAATTTTATTTTTCTCACAAATTTTAAAATTAACAATATTTATTTATACATATTTAGCCAATCATAAAATACCATATTATTCGTATACATTTTTCCAAATTATAACTTTACTTTTTAAATTATGTACTAAAATATTATAACACTTTCATTTAGAACTTTTCCTATAAACTTTGCTAAACTATTTTATCCTTTCTACTATATAAAATTCACAATATTCACTCACATATTTCATCCACTTATCTTTTTAATTCATACATCCATTTATTTTTTTATTCATTCTTTACCATGCAAGATGATATAACCATATGTGAGGTAAATCTGTTACCAATTTGCTAGAGAAAACAGAAGAAACTTGCATATAAAGATGTATAATGTCATTGTGGCAACTGCAATACATGTGTACTATATAAGATATTAAAGAAACCTGCGTGTTGCTTTTTTTCTCTATCTTGAAACTTGGATTGACGTTAGAAAGTCTATAGCATTTTCTCTGTCATTCTTAAACACAGCAACGATCTCCCTCTCTCAAACCTAGCCTCTGTTGCAACACCACCTTCGGCATCATCGTCATCCCTACCATCATATGTGATGGATCTTTCTTTCTCCTTTTCTCAAACCCAGATCGTTACCTCTACCATTTGTTTCTTCTCTCTCTTTTATGTTTTTTCCTCCATATTTGTTTCTCTTCTCTCGTGTTCTTACTCAATATACTTATTAACCTGTTTCTGCACGCAATCATTCTCCTCCATCAGCAACTTATAGACGTTAGGGTAGGATTTCTCTGTTTCTGTTCGATGTCTACTCCCTCTCTATTTCTGTTCGATGTCTCCTTATCTCTACTTATTTCTGACGGAATAAATTCTACGCAGGTGTCTACCATCCACTATATGACAAGCTATCCACTAAAAGAGATTTGTATGGTATCTCTTTCATTATTCATCTACTTTTCTATCTCATGATCCACTTCCTGTGTTATCCTTTTTTATTCACAATGATAATGAAAATGGGATTATATCTTTTGAAGTTTAAGTCTTTAATGTATGTCTGGTTTATTTTCTCTCATTGCGTCTTCTCTTAAGTTCTGTGATTTTCTATGCGTTTTCTTCCATCTTCTTCCATATTGCGCCCTTTTTCATGCTCTCCTTTATGCGACTCTTTGATTTGTTGATCTAATCTTTGGTGGTCAGTCTCTCGATCTTTTACTTCAATGCCCATTGAATTATTTCATAGTTGTTTCGTAATTATATAAAATTGAGTGATGGAAAAAGTCAATAATGCCTCTACTCACACTAATCGTGAATTCAAGTAGGCAAATCAATTTCTTATTGTGACTTCTTTAGCTTCATACAAGCATCATTTGTAGTGGAACGGTTAAACGATGTCCTAACAGAACGCAGAGTCTATTCGATAAAAGATTAAAAGACATTGATTTCAATATTTCTATCAAAATCTTTATGTTTTAAAAATATCATGGAAGCGGTCATCCTTGTTCAAAATTTTTGTGTAGTCCATACTTTCATAAGTATTTTAAATGAAGCTCAATTAGCCCCAACTATAACAGTCAATTTCCCCAAGGAATCTCAAGCAAAAGCTGGATTAGTGAAGATCAATGGAGTAATGTACTTCAAGAACTCGTCCATATTTTGCCAATCTACAATTCTAACAAGATCAGAGCTGACATTTTTTGTCGAAAGTTAATTTAGTATTTCATTAATACTATATATGTACAAAACAAGGTTGCACCATATTTAGTTAGTACAAAAGATCTAGAAAGGTTGTGTTTTCATAGTCAGAGGCCCTAGAAAACAAAACATACAACAAACTATTCCTAGTTTCGAGTATACAAATTATTACCCCATGACATACACCATCACAGTTTCGTATTAGCAGATAAATTACTTGTTATCCCTCTCGCTAGGAACGTCACTCTAATATGGAGAACAATATCCTGGAAGACCTCTATTGAGCTTCGGTTTTATTGTTTGAAAGTTCGATAATTCCTCTCTTTCTAAATGTTGTAAATCATTGCGCTCTAGTTGATCTTGATTGCCTTGTAATCTACTTGATTCAACAGTTTCAGACTCCCTAACCGGCTGATAGTTTCCTCCCAGGAAGAAGCAGGACTAGTGATGCTTAGCAGGGCCTGTAGCTGTTCCCAAATCTCCTTGGTGAAGCTACATCCGAATAGTAAGTGCTCCTGACTTTCCAGGTCTGCATAATTCACAATTCGCTGAGTTAATTTGGAACTTCAGTCTACCTTTTGTGAGCAACCCTAATTCATGCCCAACCAGTAGATAAATGCATGAGATGGTCTGATGTTTGAATCCTAAACCAGCTTTGCCCAGCCGACTCTTAAATTCTGATCCTTCTGCAACATGATCTCGCAAGCATTGGTGTTGAACAGCCTAGAGTTATGAACTATCCATTGAATTTTATCCTCTTCACCTTCCTGACATTTAGGCATTTGATTCAGTAACATGTTTGAGTATCTACTGCTAAGATATGGCCAAACCCATTAACTGCCTCTTATAAATTTGCTTACTTTAGTCTCAATGTTCACAAGCCTTTTCAACTGTTGTAGTTCACTCACTTTATAAAGAGGACCCTTACAATGTCAATTATCAAACCAAAAAGAAGTGCTTTCACCATTTCCAATTTGATGGTCCACTAGATTTTGCATCCATAATCGAGGTCCTAAGATCTCCTTTGGAATCCCTTACATGTTTTGCTTAAGCTTTAATACCCAATGCTACTAGTCTTAATGAATGTATTATGAATCCATTTAACCCAAAGGTCATCCTTCTTACTATATAACCACCACAAACTTTTGCCTAAACTAACCTTACTAAGTAGTCTTGTTAAACATATCCTGAGTCCCCCCTATTCTTTTGGTCTGCAGACTTTGCGCCAGCTCAATTTTGCTTTGCTTCTACCCTCACTCAATCCATTCCATAGATAATCCCTAATTTTTCTATCAATTTCCTTGAGCACACTTTTCGATAAGCATACATGATTAATCCAGTAGTTTGTTAGTTGACTCAGTATAGACTGAATGATTTGTAGCCTTCCCCCATAACTTATGAACTTGTTTCTCCATTGATTGATTCTGCCTTTTATGTTTTCCAACAAAGTTTTGCAATCCATTGAAAAGCTCATTCTATTTATCTTAGTAACCGTCTTGTAAAGAAAGTTGCAACAGGTAATAGGCCTGAAATGCTCCAGTCTTGTAGCATCACCTTGTTTAGGAATAAGACACAAAGGTTTTATTCCAATCCTTTAATAGAGTTTTGTGCTGAAAGAACTCCTGTAGTGCTTTGACCACTACATCTCCCATGATATCCCAATTCTTTTGGAAGAAACGTCCATTGTAGCCGTCTGGACCTAAAGCTTTGTCCGGATTTTGGGAGAAGATAGCTTCCCTGATCTCCTCTCTTGAAACTTCTCTCACTAATTCCTCCCTAGTTAATTCACTCACCTGCCTAAATCCATCTAGGAAATCTTGTGGAATCTCTTTGACTCTAGTTTCAATGCCATATTGTTTTGTAAAGTATTCAAAAGTGAGACTTTTCTTACTTCCTAGTGTTTATACTACTGACCATCTTCATCTTCCAACATCTTGATTGCATTTCTGTTTCTTCTTGCAGTAATTGAGTACATTTGTCTCCCTCTTTCATCCATATCAATCATGATTTTTGTCTCAACGTATTGGTGTGGACTAGTATTTGGTTATACTGAGCAATCAATTCAGCTTCCTTATGCTTTAGCTAACTATCGCCTAGTGTGATTATTAAGTTTGTCTAGCATAGCTTCAGGTCCTCTATTGCTTTCTCTACTGAAATCTGCTTTGGATTTTGTAAATCCTTGCTTAATTACTCCAGCTTACCTCTTAAGTCCTTTAACTTCTCACTCAGTTGGTGGCTTTTTAATTCGAGAATCTCAACTTCCATCTCTTGCCTGAGTAGCCCTTCAAAACTTAGATGATCCATCAGGTGGTTGAATATCATATGCACTCCTTTTCCATTCTCTGTTCAACAAATCAACTACTACTGGGTTGTGATCTGATATATTGGTTTCTTCAAACGTAGCATTGCTTAGTGGGTACTGCTCAAGCCATTCTCCATTGACCATACACCTATCAAGCTTTCTCATAAAGGCCCATTCACCCGTTTGCTTGTTATCCCAAGTGAATTCAAAGCCATAACATTTCAGGTCAGTTAACCCAAATTTCTTTGCTAACTCTTACAACTCTCTACAATTTACTTGCTTCCAATGCCCTCCACCCCTAATTTTAGCCAAATTAAGGGTGTAGTTAAAGTCTCCCAGTTTGTTGAGGCTATTAAGCCCTCTAGTGTTCCAGGCTGCTATCTTCATCACTACTTCTTTTTCCCCGTCCTCTTAGACTTCCCGTTGATTCCTTTTGAATTTAAACATGTTTCCTGCTTTGAGCCTAAAGTTTCTCCTCTTTCCATGACTGGTGTGCCAACTGTCTCCTCTTCAATTCTCAACCCTAGTCCCTTAGAAGCATGTTTCCCTAATTCTGTCATAACAATCTCCCCTACTTCAATTTCCTATGCCAACTGACCAGTATTGAGATCTGTTTCTACCCTATCGTCCCCCTCTACTAGTATGCTCCCCTTGGGCCCATGCTCCTTCTTTTGGAAATTTCCCATTGTTTCTGTGTTTTCCTATACAACTTGTTTTATCTTCTCAAGTCTTAGGCTTCCACATATATGTTATTCCAACTGTGTCTTCTTCCAACTCCCCATTTTCTTTCAACTTCATTATTCTAAGTTTATCTGGGAGATTCTTCGCTATATTAACATCAATACACACACTAGCAAAGCCAATTCTCTTCATTAAAGCAGTATTCTCATC
>JANZLY010000002.1:11216286-11226538 GCA_026770305.1 Erythroxylum gonoclados | reverse complement strand
GAAGGTTTACAACGATGGATTTCTTTTGACTGGTGTCTTCTTCTTTCTCCTTCAAGCATAGAGCTCATAATCACTGTTTGATTGATAATTCAAACATATTTCAAAGCCTGGGTCACACATGGATGGGTCTATGTCCCAAAAAAAAATTCCACAATGATGTCTAACGTACACAGGTTCTCTATTAGGTTTAAAATAATGGATAGGAGGTCTATCTTTGTCTTTTTACGTGAGAACACTGATTGAAGCATCAAAATAGGGTACATGTATTTGAGGTCCAAGTTGATCTTTATTAGGTTTGGTGTAGATGGATTTCGTTGACCCATCTCTTAATGTCCTGAGAATATGAGTTGTATGAAAGGAATGCCTATGATGAGCATTAAACACTTTTTAGTAATTAGTGATCTACTCTGTAAGCATTCTTTTTTCAAGCTCCATTAGAGGTAACTGCTTTGTAATTTGGATGATGGTGGTCTGGTTATGAGCTCTATCTACTACCATATACAATCATAGGTAAAATTTGGGAAATTCAGGTCTACAACATGGTTTTACAAACGATAGATCATTTGATGATGAAGAGTGGCCATAATAGCTATGGAAATTTTTTCTGCTCTAGTAATCTGGATTTGGACCTGAAATATTTCAGTCAATATAGGATCATCCAACTTGATATTGAAATCAAAAGCAATGGTAAGGATGACACTTCCATTATTAAAGGTGGTCAACAAGGTATCAATCAATGCATTTTGGTACGTAGTATAGGCAGTATCAAGAAGAGATATCATGGTTGTAGCAGGAATTCCTTTTCTTTCGTAAAGGGTGAAAAAAAGGCGAATAGAACCAATATGCATATGTGTACAATTCTACACTCTCTAAAGAGTGATGAATTCCTTTATAATTTCTAACTTCACATATTGATCTACAATGGTAACTTTTAAATCATAGTACTTTAGACAGAAACTTTAGATAAATTCTTTGACCTTTGGGCAATGTGTAAAAAGAATAGTCTTTATACTTCTTATCGAGAACGATCACGATAATATATACTATAGAGACTGAGCAAACGTAATGAAGTATTAGAAATATGACTTTCTACAGGAAGATGAGTAATTTCTACAAAGTGTTCAATTTTATTAGAAAGAGTACGTTTAGAATTAGAAGGGAGATTGGCAATAGAGAGAGTTGAAGAAAGATGAACAAAGTCACTAAGTATAGAGTCACTCATGGCTGAAGGAAAGTCCTTACTCTGTTGGACCCCGAATTTTTTTAATTATTTATTTATTCATTTATTGAATTGTTTTATTTTATTTTTAGAATTTAGTTCATTAATTTAGTAAGCTTAAGTAGAAATTAGAATTTAAAATGGAGTGTTAGAATTAAATTAGAGTATGGTATGGTATTTAAATAGCCTAAGGAGTAAGCAGTCTTTAGATTAAATGTAGGAGGGGTATTCTTGGAAGGGAAAATAAGAAGAGGAGCAAAATAGGAAGAACAAGACAAAAATGTTGTCTTGAATTAGAAGAAGAAGAGAGAATCGTGGAAGAGAGAAAAGAAGAGAAGAAAAAAACGAAGAGAAGAAAGAAAGAAGAAGAAGAGAACGTGGGAAGCTAGGAAGGAAGAAGAAAGAAGGAGATTTGGGCTAAGTTTAAGATAAGTTTGTCTTTCCTTCTTGCTTAGGTAGAGAAAGAAGTAGAAGAATGGGTTTGTGTTGGAAGAAAGAAGAAAAACCATGTTGATTTTTCATAGATTTCTAAACTAGGTTTTGGTTTTTCTAACCTAGATAAACTATGGGTAGGTTAAGTCTAAACTCAATTTTATCATTTTTGATTATTGAAGTTTTATGAACTTTCATTTGAATTTGGGTTGAATGAGAATTTGGTTTGTTTTAGGGAACCAAGAAAATCTTACCCAAGAGCAAGAGGAAAGGCACAATTCAGTTGGATTTTCCAAGTAATTTAGGTGGGTAATGTGTTTATGGTTATTGTGTAATTGGGCAAATTGCATACTTATGTGTGTGTATGCTTAATTGCTTGAATTTGAATTGTTGTGAATGTGGAAACTGCATTATAATGTATTAGCATGTCATGCATTGAAAGATGCTATGACATTTTGTATATTAAAAAAAGAGGAAAAAACATAAGATGCATGAAAGTATGAATATATGTGATGAATTGAATTGAGCATATAATTTACTTGTGTTTGGGCAAGAGAGAAACCATTTCGTTCGTCACGTGCACGTTGACTAAGCCTTCTCCCGGCTGCCCGCTTGTGGCATATGAGATCCTAAGAATGGACTCATTTTGTTCACGGTGTAAACTTCGGTTTCGCCATTTCAATCCATGGAACTCTCAAGCCATTTGTTTGTGCATTTCATCATTGATTTGTCAAGTATGATGCATTTGAGTGTTATGTTTTGATGGTTAAATATACATGTTATGTGTTATGTGATAATTTCCTTAACTATGAGTTTTGAGCTAGAATTGTGGACGATTAAATTGTTAGATGAAAATGAGATATAGATGTAGATATATATATATATATATATACACACATATATATATATATAAATCTTCACCTGCAAAGACTTTGTCCAATGTCAATTGCTCATTTTGTCAACACGGTTTCTGAAGATACCATTGAAAGAAAACATGCAGGCTTGGTGGCTTTATTTTTGTAATTTAGAAAAGGATGTTCTGATTGACAAGTTAACAAGAGAATCTTCCTGGTTGAAATTTGACGAATTTCTTTGCAGTTGCAATTATAAAATTCTAGTGAGCGAACCAGCATTTGGAGGATTTCTCTCAAATATTAATGTTAGCTCGAGAGTTGAGGTCCATGATGTCATGTCACTGAGTACATATTGGTCTGTCTGAATAATATTTTGCGTAAATGTTTGAATCATTCCGTGGGGTTTCACACATGATTTTGACTTTAAGGTCGATTTAGGTACTTAAATTTATCCCACGATGTATGGGTGTTACTGATTTTGAAGACGGTTTACTAAGTTATATGGACAATTATGCTGGTTCTTTGACCCCCCCTCTTGATGTTCCCAAAATTTAATCCTTATTTTTCAAGGGAAATATATTACAATAGCGCAACAAGACAAAGATGCTGTTCTTACCTGCCTTTTTTTACACTATCTATCAACTTTCTCAAACATTAAACTTGTATTATAGATACTAGACCACAACATAAACTAATAGAACATATGCACAATGGGGAAGTTAGACTTAGGAATCGGTGTTTCTATTTTTCTCCATCTTTTCTTTATTGTAATCAAAGACTTGCGCATCGGTGTTTCTGTTTTCACCTTCTTTTTTTTTTACTTCTTGTGTAGTCTTAGGTTTGAATAATGTCTGAGTCAGAAGTTGCATGTCAATGTGTAGCCATACAAAAGTTACGAAATGAGCTTAAAGACAACTCTAGTCTCTAGATGGACGCTTGACGTCTGTTTACATCTATATACTATATACGTTGACCAACTTAAACTACATTTGACATGAACATGGCTACAAGAGATTTCCAAGCAACAAACTGCGGGCTCTAACGTGTTTTAGTTCGATTTTCAAGAGCAAACACCATCGATATTGTTTTGTATTGTTGCCTCTTGATATATCACAACATCTGAAACATAGGAAATTGATTAACCATGGATGTATTGATAGTGTATATATATATTTTAGTAGGATTTTAAACTTTTTAACCACAAACATGAGATTCAGATGTTAGATTTGTATGATTAAGCATGTCTCAAGAATTAAACGTTAGACGTGAAATTTGTTGAATTTAGTTTAGCTATTTATTAAGTTTATAAAGGTTTTTGAACGAAGAATAATGAATCTTATCTTATGTGCCATAAGAAATCAGTTTTCTTAATGTTATAAATAAAGGATATGTTTGGATTTATTCTAACATTAAGAAATCATTTCGACCGTAGGCTTTGGTTTTGATCTAATAAATACTAGCTTGGAAATCTCAGAAATAAAAAGGAGAAAGAAAAGTAATTTCCAACACAAAACCACTGATTGCATCGATCTCCAGGAATTGCTGAATAATACACTGGGAATAGAAAGGTATCCAAATTGTACATTTTACACATATAAAGTAGAACAGCCCATTAAAAACTTTCCCTTCTTGAGTATTGCGGCCACCATACTTATTGAACTGTGCTCACTCAACAAGGACATGATTCTTTGTAGTACTCTCCCATCAGCAACGTCTCTTCTAATTAAAACCCCACTTCCAGTTTCTGCACTGTCAACCAAACTGCCATTCCTTAAAGGGAAACACTTTCATTAGCTTTACGATGGAGTTATGTGACGAGTAGTAAAGGGTTTCACAGGATCAAGCAGAAGAAGAATACATATATGATATATGTATATGAAGTTGTATCAATAATGATCAATTAAGTCATCATCAAAATGCATTAAATGCATCCCCATACTGCTATTAGCTCACCAGTTCACTCATAAAAATCTCGAGTACATTAAGTTAACTACATGAATAAGCATAGAGACTGATAATAAGGTGGTGAGGTGAGAATTTATGGCGCCTGTTTGTGGAAGAAGGAGGGAACTACATCTTACAACAAGCCATGATCAGGAACATGGAGGTGCTGCTGTTGCTGAAGAGCACTGAGGTTTTGGTAGAGTATGGAACTAGGGTCACCTTCGCCATTTGGTGGAAGCAAACGAGACAAGAGCTCTTGTTGGAAGGTTGATCCCATTGACGATGACGCTAGAAGTGAAGGTGACAGCATTCCGGCGGCATTGCCTCGAAGCGTTGCTGGACAGTGATGGTTGTGTTGCCCTTCATATGTTGTGATTACAATTGTTGGGTCTTGGAATGATCTTTCAACACGTTTTTTGACAATGCATTTTTGACTGGTGCATCTGTAATAACTTCTGTAGTTGATCGAAGAGTAATCAGGAAAAATAGAGTTAAAATGGTAAAATTTTCAAATTCTTATACATTTTGCGTGATATTAGAAGTTCAGTTTTCTGTACAAATTCAATGTGAACCATACAGTAATGACTTAATTAGAGACTGAAAACATAGTATTAAGCATAAGATGAATGCAATTAGGGTTCCAAAAGAAAGCGTAAATGCTGGTCTAACTAGAACTAGAAGAGCTCAAAAACAACAATAACAAAGAGAGAAAAGAAACCAGAACTAGCTAGGAGTGCCCTTATAGTGCATGCAATGGAAGTTTGCACCAGTATTAGATTTGAAACACCACCCTCATAAGAATAAGGCTAACGCTTTTTTCCATTCACTCTTTTTCTTGGTTGTTCGTACATTAAGATGATACGTGCATCTCTTCGTCAAAGTTTGGAGCTAAATCTGATAGAAAACTACTTAGGAATCTATGACGGCCACAAGACAAAGAGATGAGGAAAATACGATTTGGCTATAGTATTCTTTGTGCTGTGTTGTGTGCACCATCAATATGACAATGGAGTAAACTCAAACCTTGGATAAGGGCTGTTCTTCACTGCCTTTTGTCCATACTTCCTCCATCTGTATCCGTCCTCAAGGTGATCAATCTCACTTTTGGTCAAGAACGCAAATCTTGGCTCCCTTTGCTTTTTCTCCTTTTTTGTCTTGTTTGTCATGCTAAATTGAAGGAGAAAGTCAAAGTGAAAAAGTAGGACTAGATCTTATATAGTCACAGTCGCATTAATATGAGAACTAAATTTCTTCTTAAATAGATGCAAGAAAAAGCACTATATTAGGGTTTGCAGTCTATTATTTAATTACTAGTTTAATGACCAAACTTCAAACATAAACATCCTATCAATTCTAGGTTTATAGAAGACTGATTTAAAGATAAATCTCAGTTTGTCTTTTTGCAACAAAGAGGGATTGCGAGTGTTGGTTTTCTCATCAACAAAATTTGGAAGAATAAGCAAGGAAATTTCCAAGTAGTAAAATTCAGACCAGCTCTTGATCAGAAAACTTTGGCAGTCTGCATAAGAAATTAATCAATACAATGGCATGAAAACTCTATCCATCTTCAGAGGAAAGCATTAACAGGAGATGTTTGTGTTCTTTTACCCTTTTACACACACACACACACATATATACAGAAACTGTAGTAATTAAAGGGAATCAAAGAACCTACACTTTCTTTGACTTTTCATCCGCATCTTCACACTGATCTTTCCGCTGCTTATCTTTCTTCCCGATCTTCGCTGCACCTTCTTCGTTTGGTGTATCATTAGAGGAAGAAGATACGGAGGAGTTTGGAGTGGATGGATTGTTATTACTTTCATTAGCCATCCCAGCTCCAGCTTCTCCAGAACCAACAAGATCAGCACTTTTGCTTGTAGGGTAGTCTTCGATGGGACTAATAACCTCGGAAGAGGAGCAAGACATGTCAAAGGCTCTTGACAAGGAAGTATAATCCATGGAACCATGTAAGCAGTCAGTGAAGCTCAAAAAGGAAGGATCAAAACCTTGCAAGCTGTGAGTTGGGATTGGGTGATTGTTGTAAAAAGATGAATTGTCTCTGAAAAAAGGGAAGAGTGAGCTCCTGGTGGTTGTTCCATGTTGCTGGTTGTTGAGAAAAGGATCATATTGGTAATTTGTAGGATCCTCCTTTTCATTAGACATAGAAGAGGTTGTAGAAGAAGAAAAAAGAGAGAGAAGGAAGAGGAATGAAACCAGAGGAGAGTAAAAGGTAAGGCAAAAGGAGTGCAAGAAGTTTTAGTTAAGGTGTTCACTAAATTTGGTCTTATAAGAGAAGGGGGAAAAAAAAAAGAACAAGCTTTATCTCGAGAGACAAAGGTATTAATTCTTTTGGGTGGTAGCTAGGTTTGGCTAATCTCCACTCTCATCCCAATAGGTTAATAAATCAAACAGACTCAACCCCACTCATACATGCATATATATATATATATATATATGTATGTATTTATGTATATATATATATATATATATAATACAATGTAAGAAGCATAAGAAACATGTGCCTAAAACCATATCCCAAAAGAAGCTTCGAAGATATTAAATAAATACACTGCTTTGAGTTCAAAGCTTAATGGAGCTTTCCCATCCTATAAATACTTTCTAGTCTCTTGGAGATCAACAGACCAGAGAGCATCAGTCTTAAGTACTACATAGCTCTTTACGAACTTCAAAGTATCGCAAGAAAATGTACGGACAAAGTCCATCCCAGTCCGACTTCGCTCTTCTAGAGTCCATCCGCCGGTTCCTTCTCGAAGATGACCTGCTGGAGATCAACCTGAGCGATCTCTTTTCACGAACTGATATTGCTATCGAAACTACGCCGTACGGAGACTTCAGTTCATCAACGTCGTCTACTGGTTCACGAGTTGATTCAACGATCACAAGTGCGACGGTTGGATCTCCTTCCCCGCCGCCGCCTAGCGGGAGGCGGTACATGGGAGTGAGGAGGCGGCCGTGGGGCAAGTACGCGGCGGAGATAAGAGATCCTAAGAAAAATGGCGCGAGAATTTGGCTGGGGACATACGAGACGCCGGAGGACGCGGCTTTGGCTTTTGACAAAGCTGCATTTAAGATGCGTGGCTCCAAAGCTAAGCTTAACTTTCCGCATTTGATCGGCTCCGGTGGCTATGAGCCCATTAGGGTTACTAATAAGCGTCGCTGGCCGGAGCCAACTTCTTCGTCGTCTCCATCCTCTTCTTCGTCGGAATCTGATGATGTGTGTCCTAAACCGAAGAAGCGAATAGCTGAGATAGACACCGTGTACTTTGATGATGAGTTTGTCAGCCAATTTTTGGTTAATTAATTGTTAATACGAAGCTTTTCTTTTTAAAAACTTGATTAATTTAAAATTTAAATATTTCGACTATTTTTCATTTAACGAAAATTTATTAAATTTATTTATCGAGGGAATTCTTTTTTTAAGCTTAAGCTAAATTTGTTAGAATTTACAATTGGGCTACGGGCCCACACGAGAAGGAAAGTTAGACTACATATAAATTTAAGTGAAGTTCCATCCTAAAACCAATTGGTGATAGGTGGAGTAGCTCACTAAGCTTATATGTTAGTCTTCTTTTCTCTCTTTCTCCGATGTGAGACAAACTTTTATTTTATATTTCAACGGTGATCGAGATAAAGAATTGTGTTAATAAAACCTTAAATTACAGAGCATGTTCGAGCCATAACTCATAAGAAGGTAAATAAGAATATTAAATTACCAAACTTGCCTGGAATTGGAATATTATCACAATTTAATAAAGAATAGATCCCATTATCTTGTTAAGATCGAGGTGGCTTTAGAGGTTGATCTGCTCATCTTCTTTCATGGACAATTAACACAGGTTGTCGGTCCACAAAGCAACAATTAAATAACATCCCATCATTTTGGCGTGCTAATCGGCATTTGTTTAATAATGTTTGACAGTACAAACTAGTTGAAATACTTTTAAAACAAATGATGCTTGAAGTATTTTTAAAGAAAAGATAACATTTTTAATTCTTTAACAATTTCTTATATTTTTAAATTTTTCATATTTTATTACAAAATATATCACGTGTTTATTTTCGACAAAAATTAATAAATATTTCTTAAAATATTAAATTATTAGTTGTTTTGGAGGAATCAAATAAATCTTTATGGTCAAAGGTGGCTATAGACATTGAGTTGTCGAACTCAATGATCGATCCCTAGATCATTTTTTTTTTCTTTTTTTAGCAATTAATAAAGGAGAGGAATATTGGTCCACAAATCAACAGTGAAAAAGACATTCATTAGTGTCAGATGGGCACATGGGAGAATGATGGGAAAAAGGTGCTGAATAAAACACCTGTCCGTGGAGCCAGCAGATCTGCTGCTTCAAATTGCTGTGCTGTGCCTTGAATATCTTACTTATTCAACTTATTGTACTATATAGTTGGGATTTATTAAGTACAGAGGTATAGTATTTTGAGAACAGCATATCTGTTCTCGTCCGTGTAACGATTATTAGCGGACACAAACCAAATGAGAAACGACAAATAGCTTTTCCTTTTCATCCATCATCCCAATGTGTTTATCCACGAGATGAGGCTCCTGACTTTTATCCTCGTGGAGTTGCTCACGTCTATTTTTCTTGTTTATACGCGTCTAAACCTTAACTCCCTCTCGTCTGATTATTTCTGTTGGGCGCAGCAGCAGCGGCGAGTCTATTCTATGAAAAGGAAAATAAAATAAACAAAATATATACATAATATTTAACGTGGTTCATCCTTAATTTTGGGCTATATTTACGGATAAAATTCAGAATATTTCTTCCACTATTACAAGTAGTAGGTATACAGAGATAAAACTAAAATAGTGACAACAAGGTGTTTCCTAACCTAAAAATACTAACCTCATTATTTTGTCACTCACCAACCCTTCAGGAAATTTTTTCCTAACTTCAGAGCAAAAACAATGCTCTCTGGTTTTCTCTCTGGTTTCAGTATATTTTTTCTAAAGCAGAGAGTTCCTTATATAGGCACTCAACCGCGTGCTTGCAACTGTCTCTTTTTCTTCTTTTCAATAAATGGAAGCCGTCAATAAATGTTGCAGGCGGCTTCCATTTATTTCAACTAATGCAGCAAATCTTCTTTTCAACAAATGTTGCATATCATCTGTTCAACAAATACTACATATTGCGGCACCGACGATGCTGCAATGTTGGAATGATGGAGTCCCTCCATGTGAGAGGGACTCATCTCCAACAAATCTCCCCCTCTTGATTACATGAATGGCTCTATCAGGCCTGCTACTGATCGACAGTACTCGAACTTCCCTTTTGGTAGAATCTTGGTTAACATGTCTGATCCATTTTCATTAGTATGGATCTTTTCTAACTGTAATTGTTTCGTCTCTATCACATCTCTGATATAGTGATTCTCACATCAATGTGTTTTGATCGTAAGTGAAAAGAGACATTCTTACCAAGGTGAATAGTGCTTTGACTATCACAGAACAACTGATACTGTTCTTTCTTGATACCAAGTTCATTAAAGAACTTCTTCATCCATAGCAACTCCTTACAGGCTTCAGTTGCTGCAATAAACTCCGCTTTAGTTGTAGAAAGTGCAACACACTTCTGTAACTTTGACTGCCATGCCACAGTTCCCCTGCAAAAGTAATCAAATAACTTGATAAAGACTTTCTCGAGTCAACATCTCTAGCTATATCTGCATCTGTGTAACTAGTTAACACAGGTTTTTCTCTTCCAAAACATAAGCATATTTGGGATGACCCTCCAAGATACCTAAGAATCCACTTGAC
>JANZLY010000002.1:9251512-9262915 GCA_026770305.1 Erythroxylum gonoclados | reverse complement strand
CGAATTGGGGCAAAGAAAAAGAGAAAACAGAAGGAAATTAAGAAATACACCATAACACCGTTCATGTGATGACAATAAGCAGCTGCAAGAACACCACAACGATCTTTTTCAGGGAAGGCAAAACATGTCCACTACGGAATGGTCAATTGTCAAATCCCTACTGCCATTACCAAATCCCATAAGACGTATCAAATTGTTTTCTTACTGTATTGATTGACTTTTTTCACGAGTGTCAATATTGAATTACTACAAGTGCACGGTATAGATGTAGCTAGTACTGGCAAGTACGGATCGATCCTACGAGGACAGTTAGTACTAGTAATTACTGTTATTCTATTATCTAGCCTAAGAATTGATCATGGTTTAAATTGAAGAAGTTAAAAGTAAGCAAATAATATAAATAGACAGCAAGACAACACGATTAAAGCAGAGAATTGTAGAATCACTAAGTTAATTACCGATATCAAATGATTAGTATCTAGGTTTAAAATCCCCCTCAACCCTTAATCGATTGATCTTTTGTTATGCAATTGTGTTGTTGATTAGTTGGACCATGGAGAAGCCTAAGGCATGCTACTAGCTAACTTTGAGTCTACTAACAACTAATCTTAAGCTTTCTAACCGAAGTACTCAGGTTAAATTTTATTGGATTGCGTTACCATTTTATGAATCCCTTTATTAGGTTTGACCCTAGTCTAGAATATTTATGTCATCATATTTCTAAGGTTGCAATCAACTATTTCCAATTACCATGGATATATTCAAATCGAGGATTTCTCAATCGTTATGTATGAAATAAAATTATGGTCTAATATTTTAGATTATTTGAACATAAATAAACAAATAATTGAATTGCAATAAGTCAATAAATCAATTGTATTAACAAAACAATCAACACATGTTAAGTATCTAAATAGGTTCATCTAACGTAAATACTAATGAAATAATTAGTTACACATCAGCGAATATGAAATCAGACATACATATACAGAAAACCGAATTGAAAATAACATAATCATAATTCTAAATCTCCCTGGTTGTTCTCTGTTAAGTATTCTGGCGATGTAGATGTCTAATCTTGAATTCTGATGGATCTGTCGATAAAATCCTCACGTCTCCCGCTCTTCTAGCTCTAAATCACCTTTGGAATCGCCTCTAGAAAGCTCAGAACATTTCCTATGCCTCTCCTTCAATTTCCTTCGAATTTTGTCTTTTATATGGAATTCTAGGGTTTTGGTTGATGCACGATCGTGCATCAGACCTTGCATAACCAAAAATCTATGAATGTCGTGAAAGTGCATGACCTCAAGAAAATGCACAGGTAGATGCACAACCTTGCAACCCTTTTGTGCATCAAATCTTCGTTTTACGCCATGTTTTTATCCAAGTTCTTCTCCTTTAAGTCCATGAAGGCAATTATTATCTATATACACACTTAAAACGAATTAAGTACCAAATATATACCAAAAGTAATAAATATCGAGCAAAAACACATCAATATGGGGTAAAAATATGTCCAATTATCCATCTATCAATATGCTAAAAGGAAGAAATAAATTCAAACACAAACAAAGTTGAAGGTTGCTAAGCATAGATGTGATAAGTTGCAATATGCCAACAAACTTAAAATTTTATTATACCAGGATCCAATTCTCTAGTAGAATGCATAGAAAAGCTTGGTAATAGTTAAAAGTGATGTTGGAGTACTCATATGAATGCAAAGATACTTCAAAAGAGGCCAAGTCGATTTGAACCTTGAAATTAAGCAGACTTCTTTTTAAAGTTTTGGTATCTAACAAATACAAAAAAAATTGTTTTTAAAATAGACAGGCTTGATAACTTCTGAAAATTTTATAGAGACCTAACGATAACTTTCAATTTTGTGAAGATCTTAAGTTTCTCACACATGAAGTGATAATTGAAATTTTTGTCTTTCTCAATGTTACTAGTTATTAGTCTAATTAGCACTTTAGTGCATAATGAGATGAGGTAGAGGGAAAAATGATCCCCTTATCTAAATCCATTTACAACATTGAAGATTTGGGTTTTCATAATTGACTATCACTCTAAATAAGATGCGACTATATCTTGTTCTAATAATCTAATGAATGTTGTAAGGAATTCAAAAGTTTTCAATGTATCAAACAAGAATCCCCATTCGAATAAGTTAAAATTCTTCATGGAAATCAACTTTAAAATAGTAAATTATAATATTACCTTGCCTATAATAATTTTCAAAAATTTCTTGGGCAAGTACGATATTATCCTTAATGGAGGCTCCTTGGCTAGGATTGATGATGAAGCTTAAAATAGCCTTAATTCTAGTTATTGTTCTCAAGATGATTTTATACCAAAATTACAACAAAAGATAAATATGAAGTCTTTAATTGAAGTAGGGTTTCAGATTTTAGGGACCACACAAATATATGTTTTATTGAATTCTCTAAGTAGTTTACCTGAGGTGGAGAATTCAAGAATGGTATTAGATATTGTATCTCCAATCATGCTTTATAAATTTTAGAAAAAGAATGCATTGAAGCCATCTAAACAAAGTGCCTTATTAGAATCTATGTTAAATAAGCATTTTTTCAATTTCATCCTTTGTAAAAGTTTGTGTGAATAGTTCAACTTACTCTTTAGTTATAAATTTGTGATGAAAGTTTTAATTGTCTATAGCTTGGAGGTCCTGCTTCTTAAGTAACCTTTTTTTTTAAGTAATTGAAATTCATATTCTTTAGGTTCTTTCGGCCTTTAATGACAATTATAAATTTAAATAGATGAGAACAAATATTGTTAATGTTTTTCCCACCGAAGTCGTGCTATCACTATGTTTGTCCGAAGAAAGTTGCCTAGCGACCATGTTTGTTCCTATCTCGTGAACAAGGGTAATTGGTGATTCTTTGATTTGGGGTGAAAATGCCTCGGGGATGTATTCAGCAAAGTCTGCTTATGAGTTTATTACTCGCTTACCTTATCCTCTTGTTCGTGAACCGCAAGTGCACGGTTGTCGAAGTGAGTAATAAATCGGTAAGAACCGAGTCGTGTCCACAAGGATTATGCGAAAATTTAATTCTACGCTAGCTAACGATATTTGAAATCTGTTTAGATGAAATTTTAGAAAATTAAAATTAATGTAAAGAATTTTTTTTCTTTTTTTTATAAAACAAAATTAACTTAAATAAATTTCTTAACAACTACCAAATTTAATGCGACCAAAATAACTATGAAAATGACAAATTTGTGCAGTAACTAATTAAGAAAAGATTTTAACAATTTACCAATTAAAAGCGTTAACGACAAAGGGAATGACTTTCTCTTAGGGAATGATATTTTTGTCAACCTTAATATTAAATTAGCTATTTTCCACAACTGAAATATTCTACCCTTGTAGGTGAATTTTAAGAGTAATTAATCCCCTTTTCCCAAAGATGAATTAATTTATCCACTCTAGACGTCACTTAGTAATCCCTTACTTAAGTTTTTCCTAGAGTTTCTTAAGTTCCAAAACTTCAATTTTCACCTCCTAAGTATCTTGGGTCTCCCAACTCACAAGAAAATCTTAGTCAAATTTTCCTTTAATCTTCTAGCAAAAACTCCCTTCTCCCAAAGGCGAATTTATACCAAGATATTTTCCAATAGTCCAAAGGAATAACAATAAATCCAAGGAAAAATTAACAAGCCTGTGAATATTTAGTCATGGATTATAGCAAAACTTAATATTAAAGCATCATCAAAAATATCAAATCCCTAAGAGAAAATAAAGGTTTAGCCACAAATCATCATGCCAAATAATCCACAAACATACAGCTTAAATAAACTCATGACGGAATCAAATAAAAAGCAATAACAAAGCTTTCCAAACATGCAGCAAAATGAAATGAGCTCTCCCCTCTCCTTGCGTGGTTGCTTCTTTGGCGATGAATAGATGTTGCGTTGTTGGGCGAAATGAGGCTTGTGTGTATCCTTGGCTTCTTGGTGGAATGGTGAGTAGGTGATGAAGGCTATGGTGAGTGAAGGTGGAAGGTGGAGGTGAAGTGTGTTGGTGTTTTTTTGGGTTGTTGCCTGGAGGCTAGTGAAGGAATGAAAAGAAAAGAAAACAACCCTCTCTTGTGCGTTATCTCCCCTGGTGTGAAGCTGGCTGCATGATTTTTTTTTATGGAAGCTACGACAAGCTGACTTAAGTTGGTGGAGAAATTCAAACAAAAGACAGCTGCTGCTTTTGTGCATCAATCATGGAAGGTCTTCGTCATCTTTTTTTAGGAGCTGAATGCTTGTATATGAGCTGTCCAAATCCTCCTCCACCTTGTGTGCCTGCCTTTGTTGAAATATTTAGCTGGTAGGTAAGTGGTGTGACTTATGATTGAAGAGGTTGTTGGAGGCTAGCTGTTTAGTCAATAAATGCTGCTTGGCTTTGTAGAGAAGAGTGGAGCTTGTGGCTGCTGTGTCTTTTATGGAAAATGGAGGCTTGAAGAGTTTACGTTGGTGGCTGCATGAATGGAGGCTGAAGTAAATTTCTCTTCTTTGGTGGCTGCTTTCGGCTGTTGCATGGAGTGTTGGTCAATAAGAGCTGTATTGGCTTGAATAAAATGAAGCAATCCTTTGTTTTGTCTTGGATGATAGCTGCAGAATGGACTTTTCAAGGTAAATTTCGACAGTGGATAAAAAATAAATGGCAATGATTTAGGAGCTCAAAATTTATCAGTATCTTCGTCTTTGAGTTATCTTCGATACGAGACTTGAATCACGAGATTCCGACATCTGAGTCAAAAGTTATGACCGAAACATCATCGATAGGTCATTCTGGCTCTCCAACATATGACGTGAATTTCATTGTGAATTTCGTTAATCTATTTCTCCTTAATTTCAGCTCCTCAACATCTGCAATTGGTCCCAAAAAATCCGTCAATGAGTCTAGAATGTACGTATAAAATTTCAGAATTTTTGGATAAACCAATCTAGAGATAAAAATCCCACAATGACTAGAGGTCAAATCTGCCGGAAACTCAAAAACAGTGCAATTCAAGTCCATTTGCTTCATTTATGCATTTTTTCATCAATGAACCTCAAATAATGCTAAAACATGTTAAACCAGCCATAAATGAACATAAAATGAATGTAAAAGACTATGAATTGAGTCCTAAACACATATGAAAATATGAGCGTATCACATATCTTAAGTTTTTTTTTAACATCTCATTACTTAATTTGAATAAAAATTGGAATGCAAAAATTTTTAATTCATTAATTTTTTACTTTGATTTATTTTAATAACTATTTTATTAAAAATTAATCACCTTATTAATTAATCTATTAATTTTAGTAAATCAACGTTTTTATAAATTATGATTATTTAATTAATTTTTATTTGATAATGTTTAAATTAAAATTTAACTTTTTTTGGCTGAACAAGAATAAGTTACTTCTTTAATATTATTTTAAATTATTTCTACAAATTAGAAGTAAGGTTGTGTATTACTGAACCTTCTTAAACTTCGCGTGTCCACAAGATTTCGACTGAACGTTGTTGTTGTTAATTTGATTTAATCTTTAATGTCCAATATTTTTAACATTTTATGAATCTTTAAATCTTAAACTTTTTACTTTAACTTTTCATTTGATTTTTATACCATCAATTTTGTAACATTATTCAAAAGTAAACACATTAAGCAAGCTCTTTTTCTTTATAACAGGAACTCTTTATCATTTTAATTCTCTATCTTGGTAGACTTACCGGACATGCAATAACTCACTGATTATATGTTTATAATTTACTAAATCAGATTTTCAAAGTACTGAGTACATAAAACAAAGTGAAAGAAGTTTGTCAATATGATAGCAACGGGGCATTCAATATTCAACATTCGAACATTCAATACGCAATTTTCAATATTCATTCAATAATGGCATACAAAAGTACTACACTGCAATTTGTCAAAAAATGGCTCCTTGAATTTCTCTGTGATTAGATGTGATGTGCTGGGCTTAGAAAATTATTCTACACAGCATCCAGTAAAAAGTCCTGAGATCCAAAAAAATCAATAACACGTAGTTAACTAGTCAAGTAGGGAGGCTATTTTCCAAGCTTAGAAAGTTAAAGAATCAGGTCTTTAAGTAGTGTAGTTGAGTGAAAATGCTTGCAGTAGCTCAGTAACTCTGAACCATCTCTGCAAAAATGGGATCATCATCTATATCCCCTTCAATGCTTGTAACCTCCTTAACTCTGGGATCTACAACCTTGTTCCCCAAGAAAATTGGGACTCCAGCTTTCGTTGTCAGTCGTTCTTGTACTTCCCTAAACCAGCCTGCCAAGGTTTACTGCGGAAAATATGAACCTGAGAGCGCAAGTCCTACAACAAAAAGAACATTACCAGGGCCAATGAAACTGCCCATCATTGGCAATTTGCATAACTTGGTTGGTTCACTACCACACCATGCTCTTAGAGACCTTGCTAAAGAACATGGACCCATCATGCATCTGCAACTCGGCGAGGTTTCTACGGTTGTTGTATCATCAGCCGAGTTAGCTGAAGAAGTACTGAGGGTGCAAGATATCTCCTTTGCTCAGAGGCCTAACTTATTAGCCTCCACAATTCTGACCTACGGTGGTTTAGACATTGCCTTTGCTCCATATGGTGAGTACTGGAAGCAAATGAGGAAATTTTGCATGACAGAACTCTTGAGTCCTAAAAGGGTCCAGTCCTTCACTTCTGTTCGTCACGATGAAGTCAAGAACCTTGTCGAATCGGTCCGATCCTCCGCAGGAAGTCCTATCAATTTTAGCAAAATGATATTGTTGTTCGCAAATAAAGTAGTTTGCAGATCGGCATTCGGTAGCAAGTGCTCAGAGGATAAGCAAGAGGCAGCTATAGAAGGTGCGAAGAAAGCGTCAGAGCTGGCTGGTGGTTTTAATATAGTTGATGTGTTCCCTTCATTGGCGTTTCTTGAAGGAATTACTGGGATGAAAGCTAAACTTGTAGCCCTTCAAGAAGAGTTGAGCGAGGTATTTGATACAATCATAGAGGAGCACAGAGAAAGATTGAGGACTACAGGTAAAGGTGGTGGGGAATCAGGAGAGGATGATCTTCTCGATGTCCTTTTAAGGCTTCAGGAGTCTGGCAATCTTCGGTGTCCTATCACTAGCAACAGCTTAAAAGCCGTCATTCTGGTTAAGTTTCTTGTTTCTTTCACCTGTAAAATTTTATCAAAATCGAACCATACTACCATAGTAATTTCATAGTTCATGATCTGTTCCAGATATTTAATTTTAAGACTGTTTCTTCTGATTCGTGACCTTGACATGAAACTAATCAACCTGATAAATGACTTGTACAGGATATGTTCACTGCTGGAACTGATACTTCCTCAATAACATCAGAATGGGCTATGGCTGAAATGATGAAAAACCCTCGAGTGCTGAAGAAAGCACAAGCCGAAGTAAGGCAAACCTTAAGAGGAAAGAAAGCGATCACGGATACAGATGTTGAGGAATTGAATTATCTGAAGGAAGTGATAAAAGAAACACTAAGGCTACACCCACCAGTGCCATTGCTGCTTCCAAGACAAAATCGAGAAACTTGTGTGGTTAATGGGTATGAAATACCTGCCAAAACCAGAGTAATGGTTAACGCATGGGCACTTGGGAGAGACCCCAAGTATTGGTCTGATGCAGAGAGGTTCATACCAGAGAGATTTGAAGATGGTAGATTGGATTTTAAAGGACAGAACTTTGAGTTCATACCATTTGGAGCAGGAAGGAGGATATGTCCGGGTATAACATATGGCTTCGCAAACGTGGCGCTTCCACTTGCTCAACTACTATACCACTTTGACTGGACGTTGCCGGACGGAATGTCGTCGAAGAATTTAGATATGACCGAGAAGTTTGGAGCAACGGTTGGCAGAAAACACGGCTTAATGTTGATTGCCACTCCTACACAGGGTATCTCATACCAACACGCGGATGCTGTGGAAGTTCTGATATAAGATGATGAATTTGTGAAAATTTTCGTGATTTGGATTAACATTAATCCACATATGTCAATTACTAAAATGCAAAAGTGCCCATTTAGTATCTATTTAATTCTTATAAAAATGAAAGAGTTCATCTTCCATTGATTTATAAGGTCTAATGCATTCCTCTCAACATCTATTCACAACATTGCAGTATTGACTAACTCCTTACAGCCTGAGTCCTTTGATCTTCGTGCTACAACGATCACTTCCTTTCCAATTTACTAGAAGCCATGAGAATAATCAGCTTTGAGCTGAAGAAACATAGTCGATATTTCCATTTAGTTCTTCAAGGAAAAAAGAACAGGTAACCTTTACGGTTAAACCAAATTCCAGACTTCAAAATAAAACCCTATATGACACGATGACTAGGTCTCAGAGGTTGCTGAGGTATCAGCTATGGGTGTAAGAGAATAAAAAGGGACTCAAATGAGTCAATTAAGACTACTCCGGCGCCATCTCATGAAACTTTGTCAAAACCATGGGAGAGCGACAGAAGCAGGAGAATGGAAGAGAAAGTTCTCTATTTTTCATTGAACGAAGAAGACGCTGTACACTATTTTTATACAAGTAAAGGAAAAAGGAAAAAGCAAAAAGAATCATAAGAATCGTAACTAACTGTCCTTTCACTGTACAGACTCTGCATGGTGGCTGCGTGTGTGTGTTGTTGTGTCCGTTGTGGCAGGTTCTACAGTCTGTGCATGGTGGCTGTGTATTTGCGTTGTTTCGTTTGTTGTGGCAGGTTCCGACACCCCCTCCACAAGTTGGGTCGTGTCAACGAGACCTAACTTGCGAATAAGGTGAGAAAAATTTGGAAAAGCCAAAGGCTTGGTGAAGGGATCAGCAAGCTGGAGCTTGGATGAAATGTGAGAGGTGTTGAGAAAGCCGGCCTTAACTGCATCCCGGACGAGATGGCAATCAATGTCAAGGTGTTTGGTTCGCTCGTGGAAGACCGGATTCTCCGAGATGTGGATTGCCGCGGTATTGTCGCATTTTAATGGAATGGGTAAGGGAATTGGTATTTGCAAGTCACGACAGAGATAAGTAAGCCAGCGGAGCTCGCAGAGGGTACTGGCCATGCTGCGGTACTCGGCTTCGGCAGAGGAGCGGCTAACGGTGCTCTGTTTTTTGGTTTTCCATGAGATTAAGGAGTTGCCGAGGAAGACACAATAACCAGTGAGGGAGCGCCGAGAAAAGGTGCACCCCGCCCAATCGGCATCAGAATAGGCATGGAGTTGCAACGCACCAGGTTGACGTGGGTAGAGTAAGCCTTGAGAGATGGAACCCTTGAGATATCGTAAGATATGAACTAAAGCATGCCAATGTTGCTGTCGTGGTGCATGGGTAAATTGGCTTAATTGTTGGACAGTGAAGGTAATGTCTGGTCGGGTGAAATTGAGATACAGAAGCTGTCCATTGTTAACATTGTCCATTGTCCATGGTAACAAAGCTCTGATACCATGTCAAATTTTTAATATGGGTAGAGTGTAGAGTCCACTAACAACAATTGGGCTTGGGTCAATTTGTAGCAAGTGTTTGTGTTTTCGTTCCACAAACCCATTTTGTTGAGGTGTGTAAACACACGTTTTTTGGTGAGTTATTCCTTTGGATTTGAGGTACTCACGACACAAAGTATTTATGAACTCACTACCATTATCAGTTTTTATCGCAAGAATGGAGGTAGAGAATTGTTTTTCAATCATGGTTATAAAATTAATTAAGACACTTAGAGTTTGAGCTTTTGTTTTTATCAAGATGGTCCACGTAGCCCGGGTAAAGTCATCTACTAAGGTAACGAAGTATTCAGACCCATCTAAATTTGGTATGCTGTAAGGGCCCCAGAGATCGACATGTAACAACTCAAAAGGTCTTTGGGTATGTACGGGATGTGTTTTAAAGGGTTTTCTAGCTTGTTTAGCAAGAGGGCAAATGTCACAAAAAGGTTTGAACTTAGGATTTTTTATGCTAGAAATATGCATAATGGTTTTCTTGGATGCGTGTCCCAAACGTAAATGCCAAATGTCAACATCACTGGTTACATTACAAGTAACAGAATTGTTCAAGTAAAAACGCAATGAAGGACCTTTTAGTGTTTTGGCTGGTAGGAAGTGTTTTGGTGTGAGTTTGTAGATGCCTGCCTCCTCCTCACAAATGGCCACCACATAATCAGTCCATGGGTCCTGCAAATATAATTTATCAGAAATGAAGATAGCTGCTAGGTTGTTTTGTGATGCTAACTTGTGTACAAATAATAAATTATGATGGAACGTTGGCATATGTAGGACATTGTTAAGGGTGACTTCTGAGTTCAGTGCGACACTACCCATGATAGTTACAGGTTTGGTGGTTCCATCAGGAAGGGTTACAGAACCAAACAGGCCAGAAGATTTTATGTGGGAGTAATGGTTTATATCTGAACACATGTGAGCAGATGCCCCTGAGTCGACTATCCATGAACCTTTATCATACGAGACAGTATTCGATTCATGTAGGGAAGAGTTCTTACCTGCAAAGTTGCTAAAAGCAACATGGTTGGTTTCTGCTTTACCTTTACCTCTCATGCACTTCATTAATTCACTCACTTGTTGAGCAAGCACGTTAATATCCACCTCCTTTTCAGTTGATTCTATGCTCACTGGTCTGTTTTCAACCGGTGTCTCCATCACGGTAGCAGCATGGTGGCCCCTTTCTCTAGCTCGTTTTTCCTTTAGTTCCTTGAACCAATCTGGTATTCCGTGCAGTTTGAAGCAGGTGTCAATGGTGTGTCCCTTTTCGTGACAATGGTCACAAAATTTGTCCTCTTTTCTTGGGTTAAATTTCCTCCTGTAGTTGCTTGTATTTCCACTGTCTCGACCCTCAGCCTTCTTGTAACTACCCTGCTTAGCCATTAATGATATGTTCATGTTGTCTCCTTCTCCACGGTGTTGAGATATGCTTTTTTGCCTTTCTATCGTCAGAATCATGGAGTAGGCTCTACTCACAGGGGGTAGCGGGTCATTTAGCATGATCTGTCCAACAACATGGCTATAGTCTTCCCTTAGTCCCATCAGAAACTGAACAAGCTTCATATTATTCTCCACATACCTGTTCTTATCGTTGGCTTCGCAGGCACATCTCGCAAAAGGCATTACACAGTTCAAATCATCCCACAATTTTTTTAACTTTGTAAAATATGCGGTAACCGACCCATTGCCTTGCCTCAGATTTCCTATTTCTTGCATGAGCTGATAAATATGTGGCCCATCACTCTCCCCATATCTAGATTTTAATTCCTCCCATAAGTCTTTAGCAGACGTGACTACTAGAAAGGAATCAACGATTTCTTTACTAATGGAGTTTAAGATCCAGGAGGTTACCATTTTATCTGCAGTGCGCCATTTTCGGAGGAGTGAT
>JANZLY010000002.1:8446721-8457493 GCA_026770305.1 Erythroxylum gonoclados | reverse complement strand
CCGATTGATTATATGGTATCACTTAGTTAAAGTTGTAGCTGGTAAAATTTTGTAATGGGACTTAGATGATTTTGTGGGGTGATTGCAATTTTCATTTAAAAAGTAGTATAAAGTGAAAGCATCTTCTTGCCATCAAATTATATGACTTAGTAATTACATCTTGTTGATTCTCTATTATTTCCAGGAGTGTTTCCATGCCTGTGTAGCTGGTTGTGGTTTCAAGGTGAGTTTGTCCTCATGGTTTACATTTCATGCTCCCTTTTCTGTTGGGGAATTCATGGAGTTTGATACTTCTCTGATTACTGAGAAAAGATAAGATTGTAAAGTTATTTGACTTTATGCAAAAGCTTCCACTAACCTCTTTGGCATGCTTCCTCAGAGCAGTTGAAACGAATGTTCTGTTGCTTTTGATGGAGGCAGTATGAGATTTAGTGGCACTAGTTGTTGAACATGATGCCTAGAAGGCTAAAACTTTGCTTTGATGTCCAAACAGCGTTCTACAACCCAAAAGGGTTGTACTTGATCTGTATGGGATCCATCTGGACCAATATAGGATGCAGTAGACTAGAACTTGATCCTTCTAAGCTTCTCTATTCAGAAATCAGCTAGTTTGTCTTGAAGAGATATGTCTAAAACTGCTATTCAATCATGTCTTTTTTCCTTTGTGACCTAATGAGCATTCCTATAATATTTCACAGCAACTTTTTTTTTGTTGATATAACACTATCTTATTTATGACAGTTTGAGATGGACCCCAAGACTGTTGATCATGTTCGTCCAAACAGGCCATGTAAGCTTCCTCCATCTGAAAAGCCATGCCCCGTTGAAAAGCCACCTCCATCAGCTACCAGACCTGGTGAAGTTACGGAAGACATACCATGCACTTCGGCATAATGAGGGAAATATATCTAAAGAGGCGGAAAAAAAAAGCAAGAAGAATAAGAAGATAAAAAATGAAATGCCAAAGATCATGCCAGTAAAGCTTTGTTAATGCTTTGGCAGTTATTGATCTTACATTTCATGGCCATTTTTGCAGTGGCAGTAGCTTAAATTTCTAACCGTGGTATTTGGATGGATGCCTGATTATCCTCATCGTAGTCACACAACTAAACGACTGATTACTTGTTTTTTCCTTAATTTTGTTGATACGCGTTTATTTACAAATTGCTTCATGAGTGGGATACTTGTTCTAAAATGTATCTCTGGAACTTTTAGGGAACAGCTCACGCATTTCTCTTTATTTATGGAAAATCTGAGGCTTGATTTGCCCAGTAGGTGTATCTGGACTCCTGGAGACAAGAGAAATGGAAAAAATGCAATATATTGGAAAAGATCCACAAAAACATTGGTCAAAAAATGGGATATTCTGCAAGTTGGATATCATAAATTCTGATATTACTATTCAGGACAAACCATTAAAGCATAATACTCCATTAATGCAGGAACAATTTAGGAAACATACAAAGGCATTATTGGACTTAGGAGTGATTCGACCATCAACATCAAGACATAGGACTATGGCAATAATGGTGTACTCAGGAACAACTATTGACCCAGTAACAAAAGAAACAAAGCATGGAAAAGAAAGGATGGTATATGATTACAGGAAGTTGAATCAAAACACTCACAAAGATCAATACTCTCTTCCAGGAATTAATACTATTATCAAAAAGGTTGGTAATAGTAGGATCTATAGTAAGTTTGACTTGAAAAGTGGATTTCATCAGATCGCTATGGATCCTGAATATATTCCATGGACAACATTTATAGTTCCTGATGGATTGTATGAATGGTTAGTTATGCCATTTGGATTAAAAAATGCTCCAGCAGTCTTTCAAAGAAAGATGGATTATTGTTTTAAAGGACATGAAGACTATATAGCAGCATACATTGATGATATCTTAGTCTTCTCAGAAAATGAGCATGATCATAAGAAACATTAACAGATATTCTTTGAAATCTGTAAACAGAATGGATTAGTACTTTCAAAGGAAAAAATGGTTGTGGGAGTTTCCGAAGTAGAATTCTTAGGAGCAATCATTGGAAACAGAAAAATAAAGCTTCAGCCTCATATCATTAGTAAATTATCTGAATTTCGTGAAGAAAGGCTTAAAGAAAAGAAAGGATTAAGGTCCTGGTTAGGAATTCTTAATTACGCCAGAAATTATATTCCCAAATTGGGAATACTATTGGGACCACTGTATAATAAAACAGCTCCTAATGCAGATAAAAGGCTGACTTCCATGGATTGGAATCTGATAAGAAAAATTAAAGAATTGGTCAACAATTTGCCAGCTTTAGAATTACCTCCACTCAATGCATACATTATCTTGGAAACCGATGGTTGTATGGAAGGATGGGGAGGAATAGCCAAATGGAAGTACAGAAAGGAAGATTCAAGGAACACTGAAAAAGTATTTGCATATGCAAGTGGGAAATTTGATACAGTTAAATCAACAATTGATGCAGAAATCGCAGCCTACATTAATACATTAAATTCCCTCAAAATACATTACTTGGATCAAAAAGAAATTACTCTCAGAACATATTGCCAAGATATTATTAGTTTCTATAACAAGCAATCACAGAATAAACCATCTAGAATTTGGTGGATTAACTTTACTGATTTTTTAACAGGATCAGGAGTTAATATTATTTTTGAGCATATAGATGGAAAAAGAAATGTTTTAGCTGACAATTTATCTCGAATTGTTTCTTATATTTGTTCTGCAGGATGGATTCAAGAGATGCAAATCCAAGAAGAGATAAGCAACCAGCAAGGGAACAACCAAATGAAGCCTACAGAACACTCAACCAGCTCTATGAGAAAAATCTTGCAGCAAAGAAAGCAACAAGAGAAGGTTCTCAAGATACTATCGCAGGCACTACAGGAACTCCAATGTCTATCACAATGGAAAAAGGAGCAGGTTCAGGTACATATTCCAATTCGAAAAACAAGTAAATTCAAGGGAAGAAACAGTCCTAACAACAAGAAGAAGTTTGTTGGTGTTAGGCAAAGGCCTTCCGGGAGATGGGTAGCTGAGATCAAGGACACAACGCAGAAGATAAGGATGTGGCTAGGCACCTTTGAGACTGCTGAAGAAGCTGCAAGAGCTTATGATGAAGCCGCTTACCTTCTTCGAGGATCCAATACTCGTACCAACTTCATCACTCATGTGTCCATGGATTCTCCTCTTGCTTCTCGTATTAGGAACCTCCTCAACAACAAGAAAGGAGTTAAACAAGAACAAAGTCTCCCAGAGAGTGTTGAAGTTTCTACCCCACCAACAAGTTCCATTACTAATAAGACCAGCAGTGACACTAGTAGTAGTACAAGTAGTTGTGGCTCAAGTGACAGAAATTCCCCTATTGAGACAATTTCTGATAGTCAACTGTTTGATGATGCATATAAACCAGACATGAGCAACTGCTCAGAGGAACTTGAGTTGGGAACTCCTCAGCCTAATTTTTCATGGAGGGGTTTTGGCCCTGGATTCGATCAATTTTCTTTTGCTCAAGAAGTTCTTGATCTCCCAAGGACCATAACTGTGCCAGAGGCATGTGACCTGCAGTTTTCAGAATTTGACAGGATGAAAGTGGAGAGACAGATTTCAGCATCACTATATGCAATGAATGGGGTTCAAGAGTACATGGACGCTTTCCATGATCCTACTGAAGCTCTTCTTTGGGATCTTCCCCCAATATGTTAACAATTCTCCAGGTGTTCTTGATCCTAATGATCAAAACACATCTACTTTTTCTGTTCTCAGCCACCATTTTAGTTTAGAATTGTATCCAAATTAAGTTTCGTGATCACAAACGTCTCTGTTTCCTAAAATTGCTCTGCTGTTTTTAGAAATGTGAGACTATTTTACTGAGGCTTAATTAATCCCTGATGAACACACCAGTCTTAAAAAATATAATAAGACATCATTGTTTAGCCTTCTCCATGTTTAAAACCCCTCTTCAATACCGTAGTGCTGATGCCAATGATTCGTAAGCATTGAAGAGCATGCTGCACCTTCTCAGTTTCAAGTGGGGAACCTTTAAAACGACTTCTCAACTAATATCAGAATCACCTATTATTTTAGGTCTAATGATTGAGATCTGCGATTATCTCATATCCTAATTGTTTTTGAGAAATTCATATCCTAATTGTTACAGTTGAAAAGCTGTGCCATTTCAGGGAAAAAAAAAGTTACAAACTTAAACTTTCGGACTTGCTATAAATTGTCACACGGAAGAAACTTGGGGTCCATCTTCTGACAGCCTATTTTAGGATCAAAGTCACGCATCTGTTCCAATCAAAGCTAAATGTAACCACAATTTCCATAAGAGAAGTCTGGTATTTTTTAAGCCGAGTCTGAACTGTTTATATCGTAGTTCCTGGAAAGCAGGATAAACACTTGAGAGTAACTTTCAAGGCTAAACCCTTATTAAGATGGTCCAGAGTCAACAGGAACTGAATTTACGCCATTAATTGAGGATGAATGAAGCATGAATAATAACTAGGTATCCATTCTTTATTCTCTGGACCATCTGGCACAAGCAATATTCCCAATCACTCATCTTTGTAAACGTTTTGATAACCATTAGATAAGATAATCATCAGAGTATTATTTTATAGAACAGGTACAGGGTTACATCCACAAGAAAGGACAAATTTCTACTTTCCCAGTAGATCCATCAGCATAAAAGAATATCTCCTACCACGCTGCACTAGAGTTGACCTATAAACAGGAAATCTAGCAACCTGGAACTGTTCTTCCAAGGATCAAAGGATGAATTTCACTAAAGATTATCATTGCAATATATCCATAACAAAGAAAGAATTCATTTTGTCTATCTAATAGCTCAGATGTATACACAAAAATCATACTCCAACCAGCAATACAGAGATTGTATGATCTTCACATAATAGCAGAATCTTTGCTCTGACAGGGAAATAGAAATTCCAAAAGGAAAAAGACGACACATAACTTTTTCTTGGTACTAATCAGGCTATGTCATCAGCCGCCTCAAAAACTATTTTAGCCAAGTTCAATCTATCTATATCTCAAATTTCAAAACAAGTTCTGGAACCTCTACACTGATTAGTGTTTGGTCAGTTTTAAGTCAAGTGGCTCTTAATTTAGCTTAAGATAAACTTTGACAGCAATGTGATGACTTCACAAGTTTGAAACTGTGAATAAATTATGAGTAAACAATATTGTTGGAAGTCTTTGAACACAGACCAAGTAGCTTCAGAAATCAAGGGCTTAATTATGCTGTTGAATTGAAGAAGGCAAGTCTGACACTTAGCGATATTTTGATAGGAAGGCATAACCAATTTTAGGAGTCAAATGACTAGATGCCTTGAAAGACTGGCGTTTTCAGTTGGCAATGGGGTACTGCTGCAGTTCTCCACCATTTCCACACAAAGACACAATATTTCCAACTAGTACAATAATGTTTATTCAAATGAAGAGAAACTGATTTTGTTGGCATACAGCATATAAGATATAGAGATTGAATCATGATTCATCTAAGAAACTTTACTTGGAACAACAATCATCAACTAAAAAGTTGCAACAGTATGAAGGACAATTCATGGACTGAGGACATGGATGATAAGCAATACTCACAACATTATACAACCTACACAAACAAATACGCAATAGATAGAAGTACCGGCATTGATGCCCCAGTAAATAGTATTCAGAAATCTTCCCCTTCTTCTTCCTCAACACCTTCTGCACCAACTTCTTCATAGTCCTTCTCAAGAGCAGCAAGATCTTCACGGGCTTCTGAGAATTCACCTTCCTCCATGCCTTCACCTACATACCAGTGGACAAATGCTCGCTTGGAATACATGAGATCAAATTTGTGATCAATTCTGGAGAAAACCTCAGCTACAGCTGTGTTGTTGCTTATCATACAAACTGCACGCTGCACCTTAGCTAGATCACCTCCTGGTACTACTGTTGGTGGCTGATAGTTGATACCACATTTGAAACCTGTTGGGCACCTGAAGATACACACATGAACATATATTTTGCTTCAATGTAAGGAATGACAAAGAAGACAATTAATCATAGGCATAAATTTGTTAGATCAGAACGCATTTTCCAGTGACATTATATAAAAAGCATATTTTGCTGGAACGAGAAACCATTTTATTCCATCTGAAATAGAATATGCTTGTTAGTGACTATACCACAGGATATTGGCCACCCTGTAACACTAAAATTTCTCTTACCTCAAGCTAAACTTTTAAGTTAATTGTAATAATTTCCTAAGTTGATATCATCGCCAGTCTTTTTTAATGGAATATTGAGTTGTAAATGTTAATCATGCAGGAAAGTCAGTCTAAAACATTCTTTATTTCTTCAGTTTAAGCACAAGTGCAATTGAAAAGGGTAATATGCAATAGTAGCAAACATAGACAAGAAAAGAATCCTAAAAAGGCATTGTTGACCATAGTGATCTCAATTCATGAATAACCAAATGATTGTAATTTAGATGAGAATAAGCATCTAGTTTCCAAAAAAAACAAGAGAAGGAAGTAGGAAGGTATCGCCCACTGCAAAACGGTGGGTGCAACAACAATGTTCAGAATATCTCATTTGTACTTGAGCATGCATTGGCAAGAAAACCCTCCTCAGGTAAAGACAAGGCAAGTGAGCTTACCAGTCAACAAATTGGACAGTGCGTTTTGTCTTAATGGTGGCAACTGCAGCATTAACATCCTTTGGTACAACATCTCCACGATACATTAGACAACAAGCCATATACTTCCCATGCCTTGGATCACATTTGGCCATCATACTTGCAGGTTCAAAGACAGCAGTTGTGATCTCAGGAACTGATAGTTGCTCATGATAAGCCTTGGCGGCGGAAATCACAGGGGCATATGATGAGAGCATAAAATGGATGCGAGGATATGGCACAAGGTTAGTCTGGAACTCGGTGATATCCACATTAATAGCGCCATCAAACCTCAAGGAAGTGGTCAAAGAAGAAATGATTTGGGATATCAATCGGTTCAAATTGGTGTAAGTTGGCCTTTCTATGTCCAAGGATTTCCTGCAGATATCATAGATAGCTTCATTGTCCAAGAGCACAGCTACGTCGGTGTGTTCAAGCAGAGAATGAGTGGAGAGTACACTATTGTAAGGTTCAACAACAGCAGTAGAAACCTGCAACATCATTGAAAATATGCTGAATGAAGCCACATAGTATTATCTACATTAATCTTATATAACAGCAATCACTGTCCAAGGAACAATCAAGTAAAACATTCAACAATAATGCCAGAAAGATGTGCTGCAGAAAAGAAGGTTTATAAGTATATGCTCCTAAAAGGAAGTCCTTCACTAGGACACAGCCAATGTCCGACATCCCTAACTCATGGAATATAGAACATCAACTAGACTTCGCAATTCTCATCATCCTTAAAAATGCTTTGGTAAACCCCTTTGTTTCCCTTGTGTTTGTGCTATACCTATCCTAACCATTCAAGTTCAGTTTAAAGAATATCTGTGCTTATACATCTCATGCAGAAAAAAAATATTAAGAATTGCTTGTATTTTGTAGACTGCAGACAATGCCCAATTTAATGTACCAATGTTCTCTTTTCCTTTTAAGTCTTCAAATGCAAACCTGAGGAGAAGGAAAGATTGTGAAGCCAAGTTTTGACTTCTTTCCATAATCAACTGACAAGCGTTCCAAAAGTAGTGAGCCTAAACCAGAACCCGTGCCACCACCAACAGCATTAAACACCAAAAATCCTTGCAAACCAGTGCAATTGTCTGCCAATTTCCTCACTCGGTCAAGGCATAGATCAACAATCTCCCTCCCCACTGCCATATCAACAGCAATGGAAGTTTTTATCCACCAAAAGACAAAAACTATGAGAATAAGACAGCCATTTTGATAGTGAATCCTCTGACAAAATATACCTGTATAATGCCCCCTAGCGAAGTTATTAGCAGCGTCCTCCTTGCCAGAAATAAGTTGCTCTGGGTGAAATAATTGTCGATAAGAACCAGTTCTAACTTCATCGATCACAGTGGGTTCTAAATCCACAAATACAGCTCTTGGAACATGTTTTCCTGAACCAGTCTCACTGAAGAAGGTGTTGAAAGCATCATGTGCAACACCTACTGAAGTGTCACTGCAAGGAATCCAGATTAACAGTTATAGGCACCAAATTTAGGAGATCTACAAGCCCAAAACAAACCCCTACACAAACTCATAAACCAGAAAAAGAAGAAAGAAAAAGAAACAGATGGATCACTCAAAACATTTGATTCAGATCAAACATCCATGCAATTTCCACACGAAAAAGGAAAAGAGAAGAAGGAAGAGCCACCAATTGCATACAGGTAGATATGCGAGAACTGAAGCACCATTAACGAAAGGAAGGCATGTGCAATGCAAAATCGGAACTGGATTAACCGTTTCTAAACCAGTAAAGGGACAAGTCTCAGAGCAAAAAAAAAAACACACCCAGATCAACCAAGCAGCATGAGGAAGACGGAGGAACAGAGCCTCATTGTCGTTAAAAGAACCAAATTTGAAGCCTCTTTTGATAAAGAAGAAAAGAAAAGGCACGATAACCAATCATTCACGTACAAGTACAGGGGTTACAGGCAGTTGATAATCCATATACGAAGAGATAAAAGCAGAATGCTTTTGGATCAAGGAAGAAAAAGATAAGTTACCTGGGCATCGTCCCATCTGGATTGATGCCATGTTCAAGGCAATAAAGCTCCCAGCAGGAGTTCCCAACCTGAATTCCGGCCTGTCCTATATGTATGCTTATTATTTCTCTCATCTCTCTTTCTTTCCTAAAGCTTCAATCTTTTTCACTTTCTCTTGTCGTTCTTCTGATTTTGTTAGCCTCAATGGAAGAGGAAGGATCCAAGAATAACTAGGTCAGGAACTGAATGAAATTGAGATGGGACGATGGGATCATCCGATAAAAATTGGTGCCAGCCTTTTTTGGGTCCTCCACTGCTTTTCTGCCATTGACTATAGTGACCCTGCCCTGTTCATAACAGTTAAAGAAATGGAGGGATATGATAGGTATATCAACTGATTTTGGTTATAAATAATATCTTCTCCACCTTCCACAAATTCACAAAAAGGGAAAGAACTAAAGTTAGCTTGTAAAGATATTATCTTTTGTTCTGTGAATTATTGGGAAGGTCATAAACAGACAACACCTACTGCATGTTGGACCGATAAAAGTTGATTGTTTGTGAGCTTCGTTAGTTGGTCTCACATGTCTATATTCTTCTCCAGTGAGGATAAGACTCAGTCACCTACTGTGTTTAGTATCGTCATACTTGGCAAGAGATACACGTATATCTGCTGAAGAAGAAGAAGAAGAAGAGGCATTCATTTTAAATCCCCTTTCTTGCTTTTTTCTAACTTGTTAAGTATATCAGAACTTAGCTGTTCATTTCACTTTAGCAGCACATGAGAGGCCTTTGTGTAACAGAACAGAGCTCAGTCAAAGGCCATTCCTTTCCTTCTATCAAATACACATAAGTAGAGTTGCTTAACTATAACAACCTCAAGTGGGAATGAAATGAAAAATAAATACCATATGCACTACATTACATATTATGAATAAGACCAACTTGGCATTGTTTTCAACTTTGGTGCATAAAAACCCTATTCTTGCTTGGTGAATTTAAGTGCATTTTCTTTCATGTTAAAGACACTTGAAATGAGATCATAGGGGGTTGTGGAAACATTGGGTACTGTACATCACTCTATGCAGAGCTTTGGGCTATAGCGGATGAATTAAAAATGGCATGAAACTGCGGATTCCGCCGTGTGAAACTGGATGTCGATTGTCTTTTGGCAGTCAATCTTTTAAACCAAGATGATTATCAACCCAATGCTAATACCAGACTTCTTAGACAGAACCATATGCTCCTCGACGGAGATTGGCAAGTGGATTTGGCTCATGTATATCGTGAGGGAAATAAATGTGCATATTTTATGGCTACTTATGCACTAACGATGGAAAGAGGTTTTCATGATTTGGAGGTCCCACCTGAGGAGTTAAATAGGATTCTATGTGATGATGCCATGGGTGTTGAGCAGATGAGACTGTGCACCTCTTTAGTGTACTTTTCTTTTCCCTTTTTAATGAAAAAAGCTCATTAAAGAGATTGACAAATTGTCCTTTGGGTATTGCGATATCTTAAATTGGCACTAGATCAAGAAATTTTCTTATCTTTTACCAATGACCTTTCCCTTTTAGCATATTGTAACTCAGATTGAACTAGTTTTCTATTATATATGTTCGCTTACTGGATACTTCATTTAGACAATCTCTTATCTCTTAAAAAAGCAAGAAACATGTTATATTCTCTTGTTCTTTTATTAAAGTCGAGTATATCTATGTATACAACTATTTATGAATTAATTTGGTTAAAGTAATTGCTTTATAATTTAAATATGCATCATTCTTCTCCTTTATGGTTTTATTGTAACAATCAACTGCAATAAATATTGCTAATACTTTTTTATCTACTATGAACGCACCAAGCATATAGAAATAGATTCACTACAGCAAAGTAGGGAAAGAGCTACGTTTTTTTAAAGATCGATATTTTGCGATAATTTTTAAAATCGTCGCCAAACGGATAACTTTTAGCGACGTTTTGGAAAATAATCGCTAAAGGTTTACTTTTTGCGACGATTTTGAAAATTGTCACCAAATATCGACATTTAGCTACGATTTTAGAAAATAGTCACTAAAGTTAACCTTT
>JANZLY010000002.1:8219561-8231770 GCA_026770305.1 Erythroxylum gonoclados | reverse complement strand
AGCTCGTTTAGCTCACACTCTCTTTTTCGTTTTTAAATGAAACCTCCCAGGTGCACGATCAGGGGCCTCAGTAGCAGGGACTCCACCTCACGACTAGTCAACTTCGTCACGTGTTGCTATGTAGGCATCTTTGCCTTGTAAATATTTTTTAGAACATTTGCATCTTTATGAATATGTTTGGACTATATTTTGTGTAAAGAACACATGTATATGAATGTTTTAAAGTTAAATGCATGAATATGTCTTGAGTTTATTTTTAAGATTATTGAAGTGATTGTTGAGATTGCTTGTGAATGAACTTAAAGTCCAAAATTTGTAGTGGGGATTTTGAGATGATTATAGAAGTGTTTTACACTTTTACAGGGTTTTTGAAAATTTTGGATAGGTTAAAATACAGTCGTTGTGTTGTCGAAATTTTTAATAAAAATATATGTTTTTTAAAATCCACTACTTATATCTTTTTAATGTTAAGTTAAGGCTTTTTGGTTAAAAAGGGAAAATGCTTAGCTCCACGGGAACTTTCCAACTGGATCAGATATCAACTGGAGGGCCATTGTAGGGTGCCGGGCATAACATTTTATAGTCTTTTGGTGTTATATCATTTGAGTAGCTCTTAAGCAATCATGATGTTATCTTTGGTGATCCTTCAATAACTTTATACACTTTACAAAGGATTAATAAATAGTGATATGACAATCTTGAGTCCAATAGCTAGGATCTTAGAGATTATTTTATAAACCACATCATAACAATCAATTTATAATTATTTAATATAGATGATTTGTTCACCTTAGGAACAAGGTAGGTATGTGTCTTACTTATTTTAGTGAGAATACTGCCATTGAAGAATAATTATTTAACTAATATGATTATTATATCTCTAATAAGTCCAATATATATTAAAAGAATTTGGCATTAAAACCATCTGACATGACATAGGAGCTTTATCAAGATGAAAGCTAAACAACGTATACTTATCAGCAGCAAAATCATTAGGAAACGTATTAAATAAGTAATTTTTCATATCATTATGGTTCGGAAGAACCATCAAATCAGTTCCCAAAGCCTTTTCTTAATTAGCTTGCCTTCATCGTTTCCAAAAGTGATTATCTTATTCTTGTTCCACTTGGTTGAATAACTCAGCCAAAAAAAAGTATTTCTTTCTCCTTCTTTAAGCCATAAGATTCTTAATTTTGTCTCAATTAGGAATGTAAATTATCTATAACACCAATATAGTTTCTAAACGTTAAAATTCCTATATTTTGAGAGTAAGGTTTATAGGATGTAGTGCAAATAAATTCTGAAACCAAATAAGAGTATCAAAAGCTACAATCTTTTCCATAGTTAATGGGTTACTTGCTTCCCTTTAAATTCAAATAAGCACTAACTTGATGTCCTTTTAACTCTTAGAGACAAATAAAGGCTTACAATCTCACAATATTAGCATTAAGACCTTTTTAGATAGTTTAAGTGGATTTTGGGTATGTTAAGAGTGAATTAAAGAATCTAAAAGGAGTTCTTATTTGGTTGTCAACTACCTTAGCTTGAATGACAATGAGGATACGGTTTGAGGTGAGTGGATTCCAAAATTCTAGAAAGCTACTAGGATAGGTGGACATCTAGGTAGAGCTCACCAATCATTTATCTAACATTTTTTTATGAACTAGTTTCTTGATTAACTATTTTTTCAAATAAAAAGTTGCCAATGTTATATTTGTTAGCTCAAGGTCCCTAGTGAGCCTGTAGAGTCGCCATTTTTATGATTTAACTTTAATATAGAACCCTGAATTTCTAAAGAAGCAAGTATATAATTAAAATCACTAAGAAGTATTCAACGAATGTTAGAGACCATTATTAGAGCTTCTGTTGTCTCTGAAAGTCTAGGTTAGTTGTATAGATGACTGTGATGTATAGGGGAGTTCGAGAATGAATAATGTTGACCTTATAATGTATAAATTAATTTGAGAAGTGCAAACTTTAAAGTTTAATTACTAAAGGATTAAACGAAATCAAGATTTTTTATTGTAATATGCCAAGTAGTTGATTAATATGATTCAGTCCTTTTCTAAAAACCATAAACCCTTCTGAAATTAGTATTCTTTTATTTTGGTTTCAAATAAACCAATAAAATGAGGTCTCTTTTGGATTAAGAAATCCTTAAGGAAATATTACTTATTAAGGCTATATAAGCCCCTAGCATTCCATATAACAAAATTCATTAAGAAGAGGAGTTACCAGTTTCTTCTTCCTAGCTTTTCTTCCAATCCTATTCTTGAAAGTGTTTAGATCACTTATAGGAGTTGAGAGTGAGATATTGATTAGAACTATGTTATCAATCTCCTTAAGTGACTTTTTTTTTAGAATCTAGTTTCTTACCTAAGATGCTCTTATTTTCTAGATCTCTACTTAGGTTGGAGGATTTAAGAGTATGTTCCATGCTTTTGTTTTCATCCTTGTCTTTAAGCACAAATATAACTTCCTTGTTTAGAGGTATAAGTTAGGTTGGTTCCAAATTCTAAATTACTACATTTGTGGGACCTACCTCAGCTACTAAAATAACAATATTTTTAAGCACTTGAACACTAATGGCGGTGAATTGGGTGTTTATATATTTTAATCAAAAGCTATTATCATATAAACAATGATCATAAACTATAAAGAATGTAAGTATGAAATAAAAAAACTTAACCATGCTTGTAAATAATAAAGTAAAAAAAGAGGGAAAAGAAATGCAAACCAATTTATAAGGGTTCATCAAACAATCCTTTCCTACATCTACTCCTAAGATTCTTCTTAAATTTCCACTATACTTCTTCTTTCAAGGCGAAGAATAACTTTTGTACAATCTTTTACTTTGACAAAAAAGGAAACCCCTTTCCAATCTTTCTTTAAGGTGAACAAGAACATCAAAACTATTTTAATTGAACCCAAAAAAAATAAAAAACAATTCCAATGAGAGCTTATAACTCAAATTTTCTCACTTGATTATTTTGACAATATCGAAAAGGTTTACTCACTCAAAATGAGACAATAAAGGTCAAATGATCAAAAAGTACTTAAAATGTGCATAAAAGGCACTCAATTGTTTCTTAAATTTAAAACCAATAAGTCAACACTTATTTACAGTGTTTTTGAACCTATACTAGCCATTAGAGTAAAGAATTAGCCATTACACTAACTATTTATAGAGTATTGGTAACTAGTATAGTACATTAATCGACTAGTATATATCAAAAGCACCATATTTACTAGTTGTTAGAATATTATCTGACTAGTAAGTATGTTGTTCAACTAATATGGCATACGGATTAAACAATACATTAACTAATATTACAAAAAATTGGCGACACATCAAATTTAAGAATCTAAACCTATATTGGTCGAACACTAACCTATATAGATGTCCAATCACCCTAAAAACATGAATTTAAAAACTTTAAATGCTCAAACTCAACTTTTTAAAAGCAATGATGATTTAAACACTCCCTAAAATGTTCCATAAAGTTTGTTAGAAAGATCAAGAGGATTTTGTATTAAAAATAAAAAGCTTCAATGCGTCTTGATGAATGAAAGACTTATGCAATAAGGAGAAACGAAATATGTATACATGGTGAGCCTTCTAGATTATCAAAACAAATAAGGTGAGCTTACAGTAAATACATATTATAAGATGACCTTGATATATCTTGATCTTCTTCTATGCTTGACATGGTCTTAAAGACAAAGATTGCAAACTTTGTCTTTTCTTTCATAAACCATCTTTATCACTATATCTCATCCTCATATTCCTTCTTATCAAAGTATTAAACTAATTAGTAGTACTTATGTTTTGGTATCATCAAAACATTGATTGAAACCTCCTTTGATTAAGCAATCTCCCCTTTTTTATGATTACAAAACATTTGTGTTATTAGAAAACAATATGATAATTAAGAACATAAACAACTATCCATATCAAGATAATAATTAGCTCCCCCTTAATTATTATATAAAAATAATTCAATATCATGAACTTAATTCAATATTAAAGGCATAATTTAACAAAAAAGATATTCATTATCAAAGGAATATCCATACTATAGATGGACATCATATAGAATGCACATATTACAAAAAAATGATCACTGCCCTTGAATTTTGGCACTCCTCTTAAATCTAATATCACAAAAATTATAATCCCTCTCTTTAGAAATACCAAACATCAATTAGCCAGAGGAGGAAAGCAATACTTAATGAAGTTGTACAAAAAGGGTAAGTTGAGTCCAAGATATGTGGGACCTTATGAGATTCTTGAGAGGGTTGGCCCGTTAGCTTACAAGCTAGCACTGCTACCTGAGTTATCACAGATACATGATGTTTTTCATGTCTCCATGCTGAGGAGGTATAGATCGGATCCTTCTCATATCATTCAGACCACTGAGGTTCAGTTGAGTGATAATCTAAGTTATGAGGAGATTCCAGTGGAGATTTTGGACACCAAGGAGAAGATCCTCAGAAACAAGACAGTTCAGCTAGTCAAAGTCCTATGGAGAAACCATTCGGTGGAAGAGGCCACGTGGGAGCCATTGGAAGCGATGAAAGAGAAGTATCCGCATCTCTTCAATGACTCAGGTAAGAATTTCGAGGACGAAATTCTTTTAAGAGGGGGAGAAATGTTGGCCCCAAATTCTTTTCTTATGGAATAAGCATGTTTTCAAATTTATTTTTGAGGGTTTGATTTATTAATTGCTTTTGGTTAGAATTTAAATTAGCATGTCTATGATTGGAGGATTTATTGCTTAGATTGATGGAAATTAGAAGTATTAAGTGGAGAAATTAAAATTAAGTTAGAGTGTAGTAGGTTGTTAATTAAATTGAAGGGATAAGAATGTATAAGGGCATAGTGGGAAGATCACTTAAGTTGTTAAGTTGTAAGGCTTATAAGGAGGGGTAATTTGGTCTTTTGGCTTCATTGAATGAAAGAAACAAGGCTTGGAGTGTGTTAGGAGAAGAGGGAACAAAATTTTGAAGGAGAAAAGGTTGCCTGCTGCAGAAGTGGATTTTGTTGAGAAGAAAACTGTTTGTGATTTCCACCAGCCAGAGGTGGCATGCCAAGAAGGGTACTGTGACCTTGTTGCTGAACTTGTTGTAGTCGTTCCAAGAATTTCTCCCTCTGATCGGGTGCAATCTCAGTTCTAGTACGGAATTGCCCCTGAAATGGAAACAATATCCAGTCTTTAAACAATTCTTTAAAATGACTACTGCTGCCAAGTGCACAGGGACATGCAAAGTTCCTAAGCCCTTCAAATGACAATCCCAAATAGATGAGGATTCAAAGCTTGGGTGTTAAACAGTTTTATCTACCTTATGATAACATGAACATTTATCAATCCTGTCCTCCTTTTCCACTGGTCAGAAGGTTTGGGGGCCATGACAGAATATAATTTCAGACTTATAGTCATATTTTTGCGACATTTTCAGCTAGGTGTGACCTTAATATGCATTTTGCAGGTGTCCCTATGTGTGTTATTTTAGCTCATTAATGTAATCCAGTTCAATTGTGAAGGAACACAATTAAATTAAACTTGTTATCCTGAATTAGATTAATCCATCATTGTAAGCCCATTCTTCCTGTTTCCAATCAGATCATTATGCCCGAGCAATTTATCCTGCTAGTGACAACCCAAAAAAACTGTACAAAATTCAAATAGCAACAGATTCCACCTACAGCAATAATAAATTAGTAACTATTAATCAACATTACAATTTTTTATCACACAAACATCTGAAACATTATCTATCTGCATGCTATAATAATGGAATGCTCCATCTAGTAAAACTGAACAAACTATATAGTTCACCTTGTTATTAAGCCAAGGGTTGCAACTTACCAAATCCTGTGCTTGCTAAAGTTTCAATAAATTGGAGCATTTCCTATTTTGAGCTCAAAACAAATAATTTTGAATAAAAGTGACACCTTAAGTTTACATCATACTTGACAATGTCAAAATTTGTTATCTTCAAATCCCAACCAAGCAGGATGTCAACAAGCCAACCTATTTCTCCAATTTTCTTAACTTAGCCAAGAAAAATTCCAGCATAGACTACATCTCTTCAAGCTTAAGTATTACATAACTTGGTGCTAAAATGAAGGTTACCAAATTCATGTATCCACTAAATTCACAAATCATTACATCTTCAATAAGAAGGATTTTAAATCCAAAAACTCAAAAATAAACAAATATCTTGCCGTCAATGATCTTCAAGTGGAAACAAATACTTAAAGATTTTCAAATCTGAAATTCATAAAAATGTAGATAAAGGCTTACTGGTTCATTCTGATTTTGAAAGGAGCCTCCAGGCCTCCACTGCATGCCTGGGACTAAGGAAGAGGAAAAGACTCTTGAACCTATTGCAGCACCTTCACCAACACTGCTAGAATCGATTGTGCTGGTTCCATCAGTTGCCTTGCTAGCCTGAGGTAATATCATTCTCATACTCAGTGGAGAAGCCAAAGGCTGCACAACTCCACTATTCCCAATCCTATCATCAGTTACTAAAATATTTCTTTTTCCCAGGTCAGTGGAAGAGGGTACTGTGCCAAGGGCCCCACTGCTGGGAACTATGCCAGAATTAAGAGACATACTAGATGAAGGCTGACTAGAGAGACCACTTCTAGTTATGCCCCTTGCCAATCCAGTATCAGTAAGAGAAGGTGATGATCTGCGGCCAGGGAAGCCTGCGATTTCTTCCTCCTTGACTGCAGTAGCTGGTGCTGCAGGTGATGGAGGATTGGCAGTAGATGCATTTTCAAGAACACCTCTAACAGAAGTAACACCTGGAAGCGCTGTAGAAGCACCTGATACACCAGTCAGTGTATGAGCTGTAACATTCACTGCAATTGGAGTTGAAGGGTTCCCTGTTGGGGTTGCCGCAGCAGAACTAACCATGCTACCTTTGGCAGGTGGAGTTTTTGCAATAGTATCCGTGGTGCTATCTTGTAAAGCAGTATCATCAGCTAGCTCCTGAACAGAAGTACTTTGCTTATGAGTACTAGAAAGAGTGGCCTGGAAAGAAACCATTACTCCTCATACTTGCATGCACGGCAGAAGTCAGTACAAGATAAAACACATAATTGGAGAAATGGGAATTCAATATGTACGAAAGCAGGTTTGTTCATTGGTTAACACCAAAGCATGATATAGTTCTCTGACAAGAACAGAAAGCATTTGTTACTTAAGCAAAGGCTTTGCTGATCACTGAAACCAATCATAATTAAGAAGCAACTGAATTTTCCATTAAAACTGGAGAAATGGAAATTGAGTAAAGTCCATTGCAATGCTCAAAGTAAAATCATTGTGATATGGTAGAAGATAACACCAGTAGTTGAAACATAGAGAAACAATATGGAGAAGTCATCTTTGATCCTACAACCCTTACTCTAAAAACCAAAACGTCACAGATGAGCCACCAGGAAATTGAAAGTTCTATACTTCCCTCGCCAATTGAATTTAACGAAAGAGAGAAGGATATCATAGGACAGGTTGGAAACCTAGAACAATGGGCTATATTAGCATCCACTGTGCAGTGCAATGTCCAAAATGTAACTGATGACACGTCAGCATAAATACAGGAGTTGCACACCATTTCCAGAGATATATACGCATTAAACAGGTTCAAATTAAGAATAAGGTTGATCAAAACCGTTAGCTGTAGAAACACCTACAGAAATTTGAGATGTTGATGCCACCAAAGATGTCTTCAAGCTATGAACTGGAGCACCCTATCAATCATATTGAAAACTAAATCACGGAGAAATAAAAATCATAAATAGATGAAACCATGTCGTGAAATTATTCTTATATCACAAACATGAAAATAACTACTTCACAGAGCCTCAATTCCAATGTAGCAAAAGAGGTAGAAGCACTCATTTAAAGTTTGAAGGTTCACCTTAGCAAGACCAGGAGGACCAATTGAAACTAGATCTTCAAGAGACTCCACCTTGTCTAATGGCAATGAACTGTATAGCTCATCAACATCACTAAATTCGTCAAAATCTTCCTGCAGGAAGAGGAAAACCACACATCTAGTGAGATTATGCCAAAAAAAATCTATAAAGTTGTTAAGAATATTGATATAAGGTTGTACTCCAATCCAAAAGGAACATTATATTGCACATTTAGCATGTTAGTCAGGATATGTAGCACATACACCGTCATGTCTGGTTAAATAACAAGGAAAAGACAAACCTGATTACGTTCCACATAATCGTCCAAGAAATCTTTGACATCATTGACCTGCTCAGGACTCAATTCATCATTATCCAGTAGCCTTAATATCAGTTCCAGTTTCATTATATGAGCCTTATGCCGAGTAATAGATGTCTCTAGATGCGTCTGCAAGACAAAGGAAGAAACATCAAAGACTGCAAAAATAATAAACCAATTGCAGAAAATTTCACTGATTGAATTCCAACCAGTCTGGGTGGCCTTGTCTTTCCTTTCTTGACAGATAATCCTTCAATCTCAGCTTCAAAGTTATCAATTTGGGACTCCAACTCTCCAACCTAACACACAGATAGAAATATGACAATATAACTCAATAGAGATTTCAGTAAGGTCAAAATGATTACTCCAATTGAATGTCCAGTTATTATTATAGTCAAAACATCTATAACTATAAGCCTTTAAGCAGATTCATTGTTATATTGGTTCTTCCTAGCAAAAAAAAAAAGAATAGTTTTCAGGCACCAAAGCCAACAAGGGGAGTGAGAGAGAGAAATATTTAGATGTTAACAGAATAACAATGTAATAACAGATATTAAAATTTAAAGTTTATTTACATACCACATTATTCAACCAGTCCCTTGTCTCTGATTTAGCTTTCTCCTTTGGGTCCTATAAATGAAAAATAAAACAAGACCAATGAGAGAAATAACAACCTGGAGGTTTTAAATCAATTTTGTTAGGTCTATTTAGAGCCCTTAGGTCTGATTCTTCACCAAAAGAGTAGTCTTTACTTTCTCAAATCATTATAAGTGAAATAATCAGGTCACTAGTACTCAAGAATCATGCAAAACGAAATTTTCTTGAAACATGAAGATATGAGAACCAGCATAAACAGAAGAAAAAAAAAACTATATGCAAAGATTGCTTGAAAAATCACCAATCACACAAATAGGCAATACTAAACTAAAGCAGAAATGCAGTTTTGACAAAGAAAAGTTCAAGCAAATGGTAATCATCATCTAAATATTGTTGAAGCACCTTACTCAAATAAAGACCCACTGAATGATCCACCCAATTCTAAGCACTCAACCATGTCTACGTATACCTTATCACCTAACCAGTTTTTCTGTTTTTCACAACTAAAAAGTAGAGCAATTACAAGAACTGATCTGGAAGATCTAACTACAGAAAATAAACAACAATCACCAGCAGACAAGTTAACCCCAAACACTTTAGGCACAATCACAACGTATTGAGGAAGTGCATGAAGTCAAGAAAATGGAAGAGGACGTTCAGTTACTCAAGGAAATCCAGAAAACATGCATTAAAAGAACAAGTCAGATAATAGTCAGCTTTGAACAAACTACCAACAAATCAGCAACATTATTATTATTCCACAGACTATAACATAAACGAAGAAGTATAAGTTTACAAATCTTACAGTTTTAGGTTGTTGCCCCAGGCCTTCTTTAGAGAATGCTTTTGTCTTAGTTTCCTTCTCGCAGATTTTAAACCGTTCCATTTCACGCTCAATTTGTTTACGAGCATCCACCAAAGCCTGTTCATAAGAGGCACTAACCTAAACAAACAGAGAATATACAAGGAAAATGACATTAACCCCCAACAGCAATACCCATGCCAAGTACATGTAAAGGAAGAGAAGTTATCTTTGCAATTCACATTAACAAAGATGCAATAAAATGTTCAAAATTGGCATACCCCTGATAGCGATATAATAAGATTATCAAAGGAAAAAGGATCACTGAGAAACAGTATACTGAATTTCTTATGGACATTACTTTTAGGTAAGGATGTATCACTAACAGAAACTGATATAATTCACATATAAACATTGGTTTCCAGTAATTTGCTTAAAAAAAAGTGAACTGTTAAACTTTAAGTGAACAAACTGTTCATCGCATAGCAATGGATTAAAGAACTTAAACAAAGCTATTTTAATCATCCATATCAGTAAGGTTTTATAACTGAAACTAAGGGATCTAAATGCAACAAAATTCCTTTACAGATAAAACTGCAAAACACAAAAAGCGTCTATGTATTCAACTCTTAGGATAAAAGGATGTGGAGCTCCTCTTAATAATACTTGTAGAACAGAAACCTTTAACTATCTGAGTCTGAAACCCAGAGGTGAACAACTAATTATAAATCAGAAGATATAACCGTATTCTTTGTCTAGGCTCACATTAAGAGAACATACTGCTGGATTAAAGGATGAATTTCACAAGCTAGGCATCTATATTGTGTTTATATCAGATGATCCTAGGGTGGAAAATTATCATGTCATGTGTCTAAATTATTTCTAACAAAATTAAAAGCATGCTTCAAACATTACGATTATGGATGAAACAAAAGAATTGACCTTCTTATCCTTGATCTCACTGGACTGAATCCATGTCTTAATCTGATCCCTATATCTCTGCAGCTTCTTGATCTCCTTCTTTAAATCAGCTTCAAACTTCTCCTTTTGATTAGCGTTGTCCGTATCATAAACCTAAATCCACATTACGTTTTCACAAGGAAACCACATGAGAACAAGGAGAATAGAAACCGCATTGACCTTGTGGTCAATAACGGAGAACATATGCGTCAAAAATAATTTCATATCAAACAGAGCCATACAGAAATGTAATTTCCAGAGCTTAATATCAAAAACTAAAGACGAAAGAGAGAGCGAGAGGAAAACAAAGAGTATGACCTTATTCCAGATGCTATCGAAGACGTCGACACCTTCCTGGACCTTCTTGAGGACACGATCGATCTCCCCTGAAGTTTGCGACTCGCTCCCATGGTGAAAACTTCTTATCATGAGAAAAAAATTAGGGAAGCTTACCCGTGGAAGAAGATTCCTTGCGTGCGAGAGACTTGCACACCGTTCGACAGAGAACCGTCGCTAGAAAGCCCAGCGTGCGAGAGACGAGGCTGTGTACAAGATGGGAAGGAGGACGTGCGAGAGAGAATGAAGGATGAAAAGGAAGAAATGAAAAATCACAGGTCTTCGGAAGTTCAGACGGAGGACGCGCGAGACAGAGCAGGATGAATCTTCAGATGAGTTGGGGTAATTTTGGGAGAGACGCGTTGGTTTCAGCCGGAGACAGGGACAAGTGCTTTCTGTCCTTCAAATTTGCGAGTGACAAGTTTTACTGTCCCTGTCCATCGGAGACTGAGGACAAAAAACTAGGGACATTAACTAAACGCGTCTAGTGGATAGGATTATTGTATCCTGTCAACTGTCCCCAATCCCGGGACAGTAACCATACACCTATAAAATATGTCGTATGCTTATGCTGCGAGTGTTGTTAGGCTTACTGGATTCTTCTGCATTTTTCATTGGCATTACAAGTGAGTCATTGGCATTGCTCAAGCATTATTCTTATTCATTGAAAAGGCAAGGAAACAGAGAATTGAAGGCCCTTAAACTTTGAGTAAAGTTTTAAGTTACAAGCTTGACGTGATCTATTACTAAGCTTATTTATATGTGATTCGTTGGGCCTAATCAATTTGGTAGTAAATTAATCTTAACTCAGCCTATTACCATCATCATAATAAATTTAATTGGAACATGGACTTGGTAACAATGGTGGCGTGCATGCATGCATGGAGTAATTAAGTGAATGGTAGTGTTGCGATTTATCTCCATGTAAGTAAAGGAGTTTGCTTCAAGGAAATGATGAGTTTCATGTCATGGTAGTAGTTGACTATCGATACCAAAGACTCCATCTAGTTCTCATCCAATCAAACTTATTTTTTAGCTTAGTTCTATCCCATGGTAAGTTGGTTAATTTGTGAAACTCTTCCTCTACCTTCTTCCATGGTAACCTTTGACAAATAACTCCAACGCGTTTTCCCTTACTCCTTTCAATATGTTGCCTACAAATGTCACAAAAGATAAGAAGAGTTTCTTTTGGCCACCGAATCATGCCTATATCATTTCCCCTTAACTTCCTCCTTTGTTTCCTTTTTGGGATGATGTCATCTAAT